>JAPYYS010000770.1:0-38187 GCA_030522525.1 Campopleginae sp. 14b | reverse complement strand
CTCTCTCTCTCTCTCTCTCTCTCTCTCTCTCTCTCTCTCTCTCTCTCTCTCTCTCTCTCTCTCTCTCTCTCTCTCTCTCTCTCTCTCTCTCTCTCCGTCGCTCACTCATCCTCTTGTCCATGTACGTTCGCATGTTTTTGATTTGGAGACTTTTCTCGTGGTATTCTCGCCGAGGCCTCATACACATATTTATACGAGAAAAAATACTCTGCATATATGCTCTAGAACACGAGACCGTGCGAACCGACAGAATTCGATAATCGAAAACGTTCACAAATACGAAACAGACGCTTGTATTCATATATCGCGTAGCTTTCTTATTAAAAAAAAAAAACACTATATGTACCGAGACTCTCCCAATATTACGTCAAGCAGCATTTATGACGATTTGTATCACCAAAGTAAGAAAAAAGCCTCGGAGGATTTGTATGCGCTATATTTAGTGTTTACGCGCGCACGAATTTCGTGAAAATCCAACAGTTTCCCGGTCTAACCTTCTCAGATATTCTCCTCGTCTCGTCATCGCTTATTTCTGAATGTGCTGTGCTTATTCCTATTCTAATAATCGAAAATATCTCGAGATTTATCGAGAGTGGCTTCAGCGTTTGACACTTCAGGTTTAGCTCGAATTACAAATATCCGAATTTATTATGGTTATCCATATATTCCATACAAACGAGGAAAATCATTCTATAAATACATTTTCATTGTTTTTGTTCTTCTTTGAGCTCATATAACGTCGGGCTATTCATTGAAGGACATTTTGTGGGTGTTTGCATAAAACATGATGGAAAAATAGAAAAAAATGTGATGGAATGTTTGACATTTACATGGCAAAATGTAATATCGATGAAGCTTATAGATCGAGCTTTATACTCTCTTTGCTGCTAATACTCCTCGTTCGTAATGTGGATGCGAACAGGTCACGCACGGCATTTCGGCGGTAATTATCGAACGACGAGGTCGTCAAAGAATTTCATTCAATTTGGTGGAGGCTAATTTCGCAGACTACGAGTCCGTACGGTAAAAATTCGACAGTTCATCAGTTTGGCAAACGATTGAAAAATCTCGTTCAGTTGGTACAAAGTTTTCTTATGTTATATATCGACTACGTACGTGTTGCGAATCGTGGGCTGAATGAGCATCGGGAACAAGTTGGTGATTCACGTTGAAAGGGCAATTCGTGTGTTCGAGTAAATAAATTGCTGGCTGAGTGATGAAACGAATTAATCTTTGTGTCGATTAAAGCTCGTGCTCCCGCTTATTTAGGACAAGTCGCGTAATGCGTAGATAACGGCACCCGCTCGTTATATATTCGCTGATTATTACAACGTTGCGCGAAGGGTTCTTTCCTCCCGAGCAGTCAGACCACTCGATGTAAACACAATATCTTGCCCGCGCAACGTTCATAACATCACGGATGGCCGAGCATTCGGCCTACATGAAAGACTTTTTCTTTATGGCATCGCGTAAACATGAATCCCTGGAAAAATAAATGGACGACAGTTTTTTTCTAGAAAAATGTATTGTTCCCTATTTCTCTGCAACTCATAGCCTTTGTGTGCAGATAAACGGCGAGGACACTTTGTTCGTCGATAGTGAGCCTGAGAGAACCATGCATTTTTTTTTCTAGCACAAGTTGATGTTTTTCCTAGGTAGTCAATGTTTTCGCACGGCTCTAGGAAACTCAAATGATATAATTATCGTGCCAAAGAATTCAGCGAATTTTGTAAAATCCTATACGCATCGCCTGGAGTTTATTTCGCTTGGTATTTATTCGAGCGTACAGAGGCGTTGTTCTTTTGTTTATCTACGTCGCAGCATCATTCTTCTGTTGAGTCGTAGCTAATCGACGTACATTCGAAGCATAATAATTCGAGCTACGGTAGGGGTAGCTCTATCGATTGCATCTGGGGTGTAGAGCCCTCTCTCGCTCTGGCTCTTTCATTCACCCACACGCACACACACACACTAACACGAACGGAATAATCCGTATACGTGTCCATCCATCTCACTCAGGAGTCGGTTCTACTTTGGCGAATTGGAAAGTTTTCACGATGGGAGAGTTTAAAATCCATGCAATTTCCGTTACAATCAAGAACGGGAGAGGGAGAGAGAGAGAGAGAGAGGGGGAGGGAGGGAGAGATCGAGATGAGGATGTGAGCCTGCAGGATTCTATATCCCGTCGAGTAAATGGGTCATGGCCCGGTAAACTTGCCCGATAAGGTCACATTGGTCCGGAATGGGTCAGGCGTATACACGATTATATATCTGACCCATTTCCTACAGTTGTATATCGAGCTATACAAACAGCATGTATGTTCGAGCCTCGAGTGCTCCCCATACAAGCAATTGCGTATTTAAGGGAATCTTTTCGGTGCAGAATCGACAAAAAATCTTCCTACACGACGAATATAAGTTACTCATTATTTTTTATCGTTAGCAGAAACTTGTAGCATCCGTGATTATTGATAAATGACAGATGCCCGAAAGAAAACGTGTCTCTGATACCTTGTTGGCTCTCGGAAACTTCTGCGATTGACAGAACCCTTCAAGGCTCTGGAAAAATGGACCGAGCCTTCGTATACGTGCATAAAAGTGAATCGGCTTCGCTTCTCCCGGCTCCATACTAATAAAAATAATAGCGTTGGCTTGAACGTCGTAGAAGGGTGAGAGAGAGAGAGAGAGAGAGAGAGAGAGAGAGAGAGAGAGAGAGAAGCTCGAGCTTCGGGAGCTCATGGCAATGCTTGCTGTGATTAATCATGTAACCCAAAAGCAGCGGCTCTGCTAACAAGCTCGAAAACGAACGAAAGTGAGAGAAAAATATCCGAGATCAAACTTAGTCGCGTAGGACGAATTACCAGCTCCTCGCCTTTTTTTTCTTTCCTGCTCTTCCGGATAAAAATACGAAATCGCACGTAGTGAGATAAAAACAAGTCAGCCATGACCTTTTCCTGATAAAAATACGGAACCGCCAGTGGAGAGATCGAAGGACGTTCACGGTCCATTTTTAACGCGTAATTTGAAAATTAATTTTATCATAAACAAAATCTCATTGGTATACACACTGGGTCAATTTGACCCAGAGCGTAACGTTTTCCACCTGAGTGTCATGGGACTTTCGATCGGGGGTTTTAATGTCTCAGTGTTTTCAGGTTTTGGGCCAACGACGACGCGAGTTCGAGACGAATTTTTATACTTCAAATTGATTCAGAAGCCTTCGCGTTTAGAGTAACAATTTATTTTTTCGCGAGTCCGTGATGCGGTTTGCTCCCGATTTCTTGATGGCGTAGGCGTTTGCCGGCCGCCGCCTGCAGGCTATAGACCCAGAGAACGACGGTAATCAAAGTGACGGCTCGAATAAGGACGTGGCTGGCTAACTCAGCAAACATATTAAATGGGCGGGTATAGTCTCGTGCAAAAGTTACCTGTTGAGGCTCCACCCGAAAAATCACACCTCTAATTACCCAGGAAGAGATTAGCGTCTCGCCTCGTTAGCCAACTCGTTAAGAAAACTTCCAATCTTTTTCGCCCGAACTAAAAGTTTCACGGTCTTCTTTTTCTTCTCGATCCATTTATTACCACTCTCCGGTTCATTATTTTCGTACGCGATACGTACCTGCGTGCATTTTGCTTTGTCCAATTAATTTTTCTTTGCTACTTTATTCTTTTCTATTGAAATTTATTTCGTAAAACATGCGAACTTTCATTCAATCGAATATCAAATCTATTCTATATTGCACTTAATTGGAAAAATATTTTTTCAATTCAATCGAAATGGCAGCTTGTAATTGAATTGAAAAATTAATTATTTGTAATTAAATTTAACTGAAAAATTGATATAATTTTTGGATATTTTATTTTAAATGAAAAGTCAACTCAATAAAATAAAATAGCGCGGGACTATATAGGAATTCGAGTCCGTATACCCAATGTACTCCTAACGGTAATTTGTCCATTTTCATTCTTCTCCCCATGCATGCTCGTGATCGCATTTATCGATGTATGAATTACGTGATTTGTTATTGACAGGAATAGTGACTGAAAATTATCGAGATTAACGACCTCGTCGATTTTTTCCGTTCGTTACTCTCGAGCTTCTGAAAAATATCGTCGTTTCTATTTGTGTGAGGAAGGAACAAAGAGCAGAAAATTCATGTATACGCCATATTTTGCTCTCGGGTAATTCAATAAAATGCCTGAATCTTTGTCTGAGTCACATCAGCCGTAATTCGGAGCTCGAGGGTGTCGTCGCAGGGACACGAGGGTAGACTTTTGTCGGATCTTGGTTCCGACGTAGGCGAAGATCGATTTATTTTGGGCTGCGATGAAAATTTGGAAAAACTGAGGGAAAAGCCTCGGAGACGATTTTTTTTCGTTCAATCGGCCAGAAAACATAGAAATGCTTTTATTTTTTCCATTTATGAAGCTGTGGGTCAAACTATAGTTGATCGGACACGATGCATACGAATTTTGGGAGCATCGTTTTTTTTTTTTTTTCTTTTGGTCTCGTACGACTTTCTGCCCGCCCCGCGGGGCTCCGAGATATGAAGATAATTATACCAGCCCATAGGGTTTGCCTTAGATTCATGCTGGACGTCTCGGAGCAAAGGATTCGTCACTTTGTATACGTTCTAGACTATATTTCGGTATACAACGTTTCTTCATAGTTTTCTTCTTCGCATGTGGCTACGGCAATAAAACTGAAAGCCCCGCAGCAGCCGGGCCGCACAGACCCACACACACTTTAGTCGATTTTTATCTCACCCGTGCTCATCCTCTTGAGGCTTGAGGGAATATCTCTGCCTCGCAAGTACCAACGTCGTTCTGCCGTTTCCAAAATTACTTCATAACTCTCGAACATTATTTACAATTCTCGTGCTTGCATTTCGTTCTCCCAAACGTTTGTTTACATTTCCGGGAGATTTCACTCGGAGGACTTCCGGGCATAAAAAGAAATCGAAAAAAAATAATGCTTCAGGGGCCTCCCGAGCTTTTTGAATTCTTTAACATCCACAGACGTAAACAAACAAACAAAAACAAACAAAAAACTCCATTTTACGCGGTTTGAATTTTGCTTTTCTCGGTATTTTCGCATTTTTCAATAAAATTTTACAGACCCAAAAACATCGATAACCCACGACGTTGAAGTTTGCATCTTTGCTGGAATGCAACAACATTCCTTCTAATACAACAAATTTTTTTCTATGACGATATGCTTATTATTCAAATGCAGAATATATTTATGAAGATGAAATTTTATTTGATTTTTATTCAAAAATTTGACTGATTTTGAAAATCGAACAACCCAAGAATACAAATTTTTTCCATCGCATTTCAACGTTGCGAACTTGAGCTTCATCGAGAAGCCATTGTAGGAAGATCGAGCAGGCGATAAAATGCACAGAGAACGATAGATAAGAAGAGCAAGAGCTTAGGAGTGCCAAGACATAAGAGGAAGAGAATAATTCAAGTTGTTAAACTCGAGGCTGATGGGGACAGTTGGCCAGATGTTTTTACTTACACATAGGCTCGTGTTTTCCGGTACATTGGGGGGCTGGTGGGGTATACAAAGTGTGAATACGTGTGAAGCTTATGGGAATAAGACACGTGTGTTCCACGTGTGACCGTTACTACGACGTGCATTTACGTTTTACCGAGTGCCAGTGAAAATTTCTCGATCCCAGAGAGAGAGAGAGAGAGAGAGAGAGAGAGAGCAATACATTACGCGGAGGAGCACATTCTATTGGGTGTTTGTACAGAATGGCGCGAACGTCGTGTTATACGAGCTTGAAGAGCTAGGAAACGAGAGAAAAAAATTAGATGCAAGAAAAATATGGAAACGAAAGAGTTCTTTGAAATTTATGTAGAAATATTTTTTCCCATAGAATATGTTCCTTTGGGGGGAATAGGCTGAGCTCGTGAAAACTCGAGCAGATCATAGAATTCCCGATATTTTTTTTGTTGAACAAAAACCGGTTTTAGCCCGATGCATTATGTGTACATTGTGCGGCGAGATCTTCTTCAAATAGCAGAGCAGCTTTGTGTACATATGAATCTACATACGAGCTGGGGATACGCGAGGATATCGCGGGTTTAAGAGATGAAAAGTAAACGAGCTTTTCGGAGCAGGCATGGAAACCCCTGTGAGCACGGTATCACACGAAATATAGAAACGCGTTTGTTCACCTCGTAAATGCCACGATTTTCTATATTATGTATTTTCCATTTTTTGTTAAGCCCCTCACGCACGACGAGGTTCTCGAGCCTGGAATATCGAAGAACCAGGTGATTTAGTCAAAATATGACCCATGCACGTGAAGGACCACCTGCTCGTGGACAATTCGATGGGGTTGTTGAGAACGAACTAGTGTTATTGCGTCATCGACTTCCTGCTGGGGTTCCTTTTTTTTTCAGTCATCGCGATGGTCCTGATCGTTGGTCGATCGATAAATAACAAGGGGACGCTTGAAAAAAATAGTTTCGTTCTGGACAATTTTGCCTCGACAATATTTTGCATGGAAAATCGAGGATGGGCTCGCGACAGCACCGTACCGACGATTCCACTTCTTTATAAGGCCAGAGCCTTGAGTATCTCGTTACGTCAGCGCCACAAGAGCCTGGCGCCTAGTGTATCACTCGCTTGCAACTCAGAGTCTTGGGTATCACCAATTTATGAGAACTGACCTCTTGTGAGGAAAGAAAAACAATGCCAGCGCGAGTCAGAGCGCAGAGACTCTGCCCAGCGAGTCTGCGATTCTGCTTGTTGGTTTTAATGCATACCGCACACGCGACAACATTCATTTTTATATATATTTAATGAAAAAATAAAGGTCTATGTGAATTTCTGTTTTGAATAAGACGAAAAAATGAAGAAAAAAAAAGAAAAAGGTTTCAAACATCCCAAATTTGCAAGGAGCATTGGAAGAAACTGAATTCTCGATCATTTTCTCACGTTCCTTGAGAAACCACCTTAACTTTTCGACAGTTTCAAGTTTTTGAAAAAAAGTAGTCAAGAGAATTTACTGAAATCTAGTTTGAATTCATTTTTATGGAGATTGCGGTGTCTCGTGTTGACAAACGGGTTTCCATATAGGAAGCCCGGAGATGTGAACAATGAAAGGAAAGAGAGAAATATGTATAAAGACTTTAGCATAATGTAAGCACTGAAATTTCCATATTTGCAGGCGCTGGGACTGACCGCAGTTGTTCTTGCAATATGGATGCTGGTGGACCAAACGTTCCTCGTGTCTCTGGCCCAGGAGCAGCAGAACTACAATGCTGGTCTCTATATTATGCTCGCTGCTGGAAGCCTCTTGCTGGTTGTTTCATTCCTCGGTTGCTGCGGCGCCTTCCGCGAGTCACAGTGCATGCTCGTAGGCTTCTTCAGCTGTCTGCTGGTCGTCGTTGTTGCACAAATAGCAGCCGGGGCTTGGCTGTACAGCAACAGCGATCGTCTCGAAGGATTGGTCAAGTCATCGGTCATCAGCACCGTCAAAGTCAGTCTTCGCGACAATGTTCAACTTTTCGCAACCTTGGAATGCAGAGCGATTAATTTTCGTACCGTATTTGTCAGCGGTATAATTGGACGCTCTTCTCTGCCGTTGGAAAATTCAATTTACTAGAATAATCGGAACGATCGTATTGATTACCAAAAGAATGAATATAAAATATATTTTCAAACGATTTATGAGAACTTAACGATTAATCAAGAAAATTTATTAATTTTCGTTAATTTAGTCGGTAATTCCGGTGATTTGGTTATTTCGGTCGATTAAATCGTGAATAGAATCGATCGATTGATGTATTTATTAGAAAATCGTATTCGAATATGAAATCCGTTTGCAGACCGAATACGGGGAGATCGAGTCGCGAAGCCAGACGGTGGACGCGATTCAATCGGGTTTGGGATGTTGCGGAGCAACAGGACCAGCTGACTGGGCCGGAAGTAAATATTCTCAGCTGACCGGCTTGAGCTTAACAGTGACAACGGATTCCAACAATTTCTACAACATACCTCCATCTTGCTGCAAAGTTAAGGACTCCGAAGGTTGCAATAGTTCGCGTCGAATGAAAGTCGCCGACGTAGTGAGCTCCGATATTTACAACGAGGTAAAAAATAATTTTCAAGCGTGGGCAAGTGGATTTTCGCATCCAATGTCAATTGGCAATTGGCATCCAAATAGATCGCGTCAATGAATTCCGTTCATTTTTATTTTTTTAGGGCTGCGTCGACAAATTGGTGAACGCGTTGAAAAGCCAAACGTTTACGATGTTGGCAGTGACGGTTGGAATCGGAATTCTCGAACTGATCGGGCTCATATTTGCCTTGATACTCTGCTGCGCTATCGGCTCGTCCGATCGATACAAAGCTTAAGACGATTTTCAGACCGGATGGCACAGGAAGATGCTCCAAAAAGATGAAAACAAGAATTCGTAGTCCTCCTCGCCATGGCTAAACATCTAAATCGCTGGACCTCCAGATCCCCTTCTCCAAACAAAACAATCCCACGATTCGTAATAACGCTGCGTTATGATTTATTTCATAACATTAGTTCTGTGCCAAGATTCGTGGGCTAACTTGTCTCTTTGTATGTCTGTACGTGAGTGTGCATGTATGCGTGACTATCTGGTGATTTCCAGTCGCCCACGGTCCTTGACGATCGCGTGGACGTGATTTTTGCTCGAATAGAGCCACGAAAAAGGGCAGAAAAACAAAAATAATCACAAACATCAGCACAAAGTTGTCGTCGCCCAAACGATTTATCGGACGTCAAAAATGATCCGTATTTTTTTTTCCCATCGCTATCAAAGATTTTGAAGGACTCTTATCCGAAGCCCCAAAAATCTCGTCCACGAATCAAGACTCGCGATTATTTTCGACGGAAACGAAAAAAAAATCTTCAGTATCTCTCACGAAATAAAATCACCGAGACGAAATGAGAAGAGGTTCCAGATGGAAATGCGAAAACAGTCAAAATTCGTTCAGTCTATGATTATTCTACCAAAGATTTATGTTTCGTTTCGCGTTGATCGACTTTCCACTTCATAGAATCTCAAAAAGACTGTTTTTCAACGTGAATTAAGGAATCTATTGTTGAATATCGACTGAACTCAGCCTCGATCGATCAACGCTTGTACAGGAAAATTGTATAAAACGGATAATATTTGGATATTAATATTATTATTAACATTATTATTATTATTATTACGATTAATTTTTGCACAATTGATTTTCTCGAAGGAAATTTTTCCTTTTTTGCTACATCCACACAGTTCGATTTCTTCACAAACGTACAAGGAGTATCGTTGCCATTATACGCTTTTCTTTTTGACAATCTCTCATTTTTCCCAACGAAATTTCTACATTTCTCTCTCACTGATACTCCGAACTGAATTTTTCTCTTCTTTCTATATATTTATATATATATATATATATATATATATATACACACTTGTATACACTTTACATCTACTCAAACATGGTCGACTTGAATTTTCTATACACGATTACTTAGCGATATTACTTAGCGATTTTTCTCGTACGCCAAACTTTGTGCGAATAACGAAATCGACAGGTCTGTGACCCTGGGGAACTCTGTACCAAAAGGGACTGTTTGCCATTTATTGAAAGAAAAAGTTTGTTTGTTTTTTTTTTTGTGAAATTGTCTCGATCAGAAGTTTTTGGATGAACGACACAAAAAGAAACGGAAATTCGAGGCTTGCCTCGGCTTCGAATCGACGTGGCTGAAAATTCCTTGCGTCCCATCGTTATGCCATTTTTTTAGGCTACAACCATGACAAAGATTTAATGTTTCAAAAGATGGTTATATATGGATATATATATTATATATGTATGATATAAATTTTGCGATAAAAAAGAAAACGGAAATGAGAGGCTCGCTGATGTTGGATCGACGAGAGTTTTTGTTACGAAATCGATGCATAACTTTTCTTGCTTTGTGCATTTTTGGATGAAATTTAAGTTGGCGATTCGACCGGGGAGAGAATGGAAGCTGAAAAATTTACATGACATAGAAACAGAGCGTGCTTTTGAAAAAAATGTCTACGAAAAAATGAGGAAATTTTAGTTTTTTCGAAAATATCTCGTCGTTTCATGGAAATTGCCAAAAATTCAAACTTGTTTTCATTTTCTTTCGTTCAACCACAATTTTCCAGTTTTCATTGGCTCCGTATGGACGTTTCGTGCTTCTGGAATGTCGAGCTAGATTTTCAACGAGCCTGCATTTTTTTGCTGACTAATTAATATTCTCTTGGCATTGGCAAGTGTAGACGTGGAGCAATGCAATAAAAGTCATCAAGTTTAGTTCATACGTATTTATAGCTTACTTCAAAGATTTATATTATTAATTTATTAATGAGAATGGATAAAAAAGAGTTCTTAAGCTCAAGACACAAGCGTAATGATTAATTTGCCAATTTTTGTGATTTCTGTGCTAAAAAAATTTAGAAATCTCGTTCGATCGTTCGTTTTCACGCACTAATTAGCTATTTATTGTTTATCGAGTGTAGGAACACGAGGAATTTGAATATGAGTAAAGAGGAGTGAGGTTTTGGAATCGATTAAATAAACCTGCATGTTTGTGCGTAAAACTGCAATCTCTGGTCCATTCTATATAGTAATATTATATAAAAAATATATTTGTGTGTACGTGTGTGTCCTTTGACAAAGAAAATTATATTTTCGTAACCGAAGAGTACGCGCATTTACTTTTATATAAATTATTGTACTCCCAGGCTGCATTGTATAATACCAATGTTTGAAAAACAATGAAAACAAAAAGAAGCTGAATAAAACAATGCCCGATATTTCGATCTTTGTTATTTCTTTTTGTTCTAGTGGAAGAAGATGGAATTAATCGTTTACCTTGGGTAGGCTGCGATTTTCTCGTTTGTTTATTGTGTGTGGTGGTCGGGGCTCAATGGAGAAGCGAATTTTTGAGTTGAGGGCCTTTCAGGCCCTCAGGGTGCAATCAGTTTTTCCAATATATATCAACAACCGTACGTCTTAGGAGGAATTGGGTAAGGACCTTTTTTGTAGGGAATACAATTCTCTATAAAAATGATCCAGTACTTCTTCCTCTGAGACTCAATATTATCGAGATAAATCGCGAACAAGTGAAATTTCGACGAATTCGTTATTTAATTTGATCTCGGTTCGATGATAATAATTGAACAGTTAGCCGATCCAACTTGTTTGGTTGCATTTGCAAAAGGTATTTAAAAAATTGATAAATTTTAAAGTTACCGATGTTTCCGTCGAAGTTTGGAGAGTCCGGACTTTCGAATATGATCCTTAAGAATAAAGAGCTCGCAGCAAAGGGGCTCAACTTCCTGCATCGCGCTGGCTCGATCTCTCGCCCACGCCGCGCTACTCTAGGAAAAGGATCGCGTTGATCGTGTTTGCTCGCTCTTTCTCCGGTCGTCGAGGGGTGACGGATGCGGAGCCACGAGGGAGAAGAAAAGGGAGACGGAAGGAAAGAGGTGGAAAAACCGGCGAGGTAGATCGTCGAGGAGTAGGGATTAGGCAGGTGCGGCCCCGATACTCGGGCGAGTGTTGCTGCTCGCTGCACCGCTGTGTTCTTCGGACCGCAGCACGGCGACAGAACGACGTTCGATTCTTTATCCGCCATATAGACACATTGTCTTTTACACAATAAGCGTTGGAATGCTCGCGCGTGTTATTTTATTCGTTTATTATTTGACGTCACCGTTGCCCGACGACGGTTGGGACACGTTTTACCTGTTGCCTGTGAGTTGAAGAGCCCGCGGAGGCAGCACGGAGTATTCGGACAAACGCGTTTACGCGATCGAAAAAATCGTGCCCGAAGGAAGCGGCTGAGACAGTGGAAAATAAAATTTGGTCTTTTAGAATGGTCACACGAAATCCTCGTGGCAAGGAACCTCGAAAAACGTGCATATTTTTCCTCGTCGTGGAAAAAATAAAAGGACTAAATCGTTAACGTCACAAGTTCGTGTTCCAGTGAAATCGTCGGTGTTTGCGCGCAGCAGCGAAGAATTTTTAGTTATAATATTCATGACACGTCTCGAACGCTCGAAGCGTCCGGGGATCGTAGCCGAAATTGCGCAACTTCCTTTATGCTTTTTCCTTCGTCGTAGTCTCAAGCAAAACTATTTAATTCATTGTCCGTACGTTTCTCCTCTTTTATTCTTCTCCTTTTTCTTCTTCTTCGTATCGCCAATTTCCGAGCTATTCTTAACGACAAATCAGTGAATCTGTGGGTCGTGTATTTGTGTACGACGAATAAAAGATTATTCACGACGCGACGACATCGAGAAATAAAAATTCGCAGCTCGTGACACACGAGCCATGGAGAGTGTGTGGCGCTGACGAATCCGTCCGTTACTTTTTTACTCCCTGCTCGTTTTTCCTCTCGCCGTTCCTCGACACGGGCTTCGTAGCACAGAATTTTTTATCATGTGAGTTATCAAATATTTTCATTAGGATTACGTATTTTCCTCGGACGATCTTGGGGCAGAGAATTATCGCAGACCTTAGTGATACCGCTCGGATTACCTGCTCGCGTACAGAGACTCGTTGCTGCCTCGAAATTTTTATTTCCCTCTCGTCCTCTCAGCTGAACGCCGAGCTCTTTCCCTCCCACGAGGAACGACCAACGTGTTCCAGTCGATTTCGATTTACCGTTTTGTACCTCGACTATGATTTTTGCCTGGATAAATTCTGCGGACCATATTTGGGGAGTATTTATTTTCGCTGTTTAAAAATTCCGTTTATAAGCAAAACTTTCGGCAATTCGTAAATCTTTTTTCTTGGTTTTTATCTCACTCGTAGGCTTGAGGAAAAAAAATTGAATAATTCTTATTCCGTTGGTCTAGTAAATATTGACGATAATTGACTTTTTTAGAACTATTTCTATGCTCGTGATAAGAAGCACGCTCGTTTTTTCACGCTGCTGGAGACTTGGCATTTTATCGTACGACTTAGTAATTTCAGGTGTAAAAATTGTTGAAAAACAAGTTTATTGTTGTCCATAATTATGGGTTGAATTAATGAAACTTTTTTGTTAATAGAATGTTTTTTTTTTTTCATAGTTTTTTGAAACTTTCATTCTTTTCATTGAGTTTTTGTAACGAAATACTCATCGCATAGAACTTTATCGTACACCATTCTCTTCGCTATGAAAAACCGAAGAGAATGATGGATATGAAAAGTTTTCTATCGTAGAGGAAGACCGTTTTATGCTGGAGCAAAGATTACAGTCGATAACTAGCGTGTTTATAGTGAAGAAAAAATCGGTTTTTCATGCTCGGCGTTGTCGATTCTGTTTTCTATAAGCTCTCTGCGCTATGAGCCGAGCACAATTCGAGTCTTGTGGAAGAAAAAAAATTAGAAAATTCCTGCAGAGCGAAATAATTCAAAGATTGCTCCTGTTTGCCGATACGAATATTACGATTCATGATTCATCATAATACATTGTGAAATATTACGCGCGCTTGTAATATCGTGCCAGCGATTCATTGATCCTGACCCGTTGCTCGATTCACTGCGTACAGGTACATTTATTATTGTTTGTAATCTCCTAATCGTGAGCGAGCGAGAACCGCTCTGCCATGAACCGAGTTGTTCGCAACGTGAGTCATCGGACGGTGGTCCGTAGAAAGAGGAAGAGAGATTTCGAGCTCGCGGAGAAGCCTTGCACACAGAGGCGAATAGTTCGAAACCGGTTTACCTCCATTTTTCGAAACTTCATTTTTGTATTCTCGCAACGACGAACCCCTCGACAATCGGTCGCTTCGATTATTCCCACTAAATATTTCTCGACGAACGCGATGCATTAAATACTTGACGTTTCGTTGGGTCATTCTCGATTGAGAGCCACGCGAAATTGGTCACGAAGTTCAGGAGATTCTGGCGATTGGCAAATCCACAAACTTTCTTTTTTTCTTTTTGTTTTTTTTTTTTTTTTTTTTATCCGCGTATGATGAAAATTTATGATCGTCATTTTTTGCAGCAGGCTCAACATGTGGGCTCGCAAATTCGGAGCGAGCACAGTGTCCTGGCTGTTGGTCTGCACTCTCGTGGCGAATATTCGATGCTATAACGAGGAAACACCGTGCGGTGATGGCAATTGGCACAGCCTCGAAACTCCTGAATCTCTCAGAGCGAATTGTGGACCAGCTTTTGAAAATCGTTGCGAATGCGGCCGGACCTGCTACGACGGGCATCATCGATATGTCGTCAACTGCACTAACACTCAATTCACCGATACCAAACCGCTCGAAAATCTACCAAACGGAACCGAAGTTCTCATTTTCACTGGCAATAACATCGAGAAATTACCCTGGAACGTTTTTGGCACTCGTGACATTCTCACTCTTCGCGTGATCGATATGTCGAGCAACAAGATTCGGGAGATTCATGGAAAAAGCTATCATCGTGTCCAAAACGTCCAACGTCTAATTCTTGACTTCAATGAACTTTCCCTCGATTCCGAAATCGATCATCCACGAGTCTTCTCCAATTTTGCTTCTCTTCTCGAACTCCACTTGACCGACGCCTTTGAAGATGCACCGCGCAAAGGAACCGCTTGGGCCGCCAGACCTACCGACCTCGCCGTTCTTCTTCACGATATGTTTGTCAACAGGTTAAATTTCTCGGCATTTTTAACTTCTTCGAAAATTCAAAAAGCCCACAAATTCACCTTTGTATTTCGTCAGCTGACGATGTTTTGAGCCTCATCTTTTCACAATTTTGAAACTTCCGATAAAATCTGAAAAAATTCTGAAATATAAACGGTCCAGATGTCATTTCGAGGAGAAAAAAAATGCAAAAATGATCGACTCTTTGCCGGAAAAAATCTGGAAAAGCTCAGAAGATTTTTTCGAACCTTTAAGTAAATTATTTAAAAAATTCTCATTTGAAAAAAAAAAAAACAATCTTTTCATCAACGATTTCATGAAAAAAAGCAAAAGTGATTGAATTTGATTCAGTTTTAATTTTTAGATTCGTGATTTATAATTAAATATGTGGATATTTAGATGATGGTAAATGTTGCAGTAATCTGACGCGACTGATAAAGTTGCATTTGGAGCAGAACGAAATATCGGAATTTCGTGATCCGAATGTATTCTGCGATCTTCCGAATCTGCTGGATCTTCATCTCGGCGACAACGCTTTAACGGCCCTGCATTTTAATCTGTCGTGCCTGCACAATATCCGATTCCTCGATTTGCAAAGAAATAATTTCAGTCGAGTATTGGATCGTGATTTACGGACGTTGGATACATTCGCCAAGCACAATCAATCGGTCACGATCGACCTGACTAGCAATCCATTCGAATGTTCATGCAAATTGAATCCTTTCATCAAATGGATGAAAAAGACGAAGATCACCGTAAGGAACAAGAATATACTGAGGTGCAAAGAACGTGAGTGCAATTGTTCTACCATTATTATTTTTTTCTAAATTTTCTATTATTTTGTATGATTTTATTTTATTTTCATTAATTTTCGTCGATTTTCACAGACGGGCAACAACAATTGGGGCCTTTCCAGGAGACAAAGAATTGTCCATCGAAGCTCGGAGCCTCGAACAGTCTGCGAGGAAGTGCTGCTGCCATAACTATCCTTTCGCTGCTTCTCGTCGCTCTCATCTGCGCTTTGATCTACGTCCAGCGTGATGATTTAAAGAAAAAATTAGGACCGGTAATAGAATCGGTCAATCGACGAGTCAGATACACTTCGATAGCAACGGGCGAGGCCAGCAGAGAGAACGAAGTGTAGAAAAAAACCACAACGTTTTCGACGACCTTCAACATGTACCAATAACAAACAAAAAACTCTCGCTCCATCGATGGAAAACAGGCGATTTCGTGATCGCAACTGAGGATCTTCAAAACCGTGTTTCGTTACGATCCATCGACTCTTAAAAATCGAGGATCCCAACTGATTTTACATATTAAAAAAAAGTTTATATTCATGTTCCATTTTGGGCTCTATCGTGGAATAATCTTTTCAACGAATGTCAAATTCATTGAAAAATGATAATGAATCGCTGCAATAATTAAAATGCAAAAAACTAAATGCTAATTTGATAATTATGGAAATAAGGAAAAGACAAATAATATATACACTGCCCTTCGTGCATGAACCTGCGACTGTTTATGAGTGTGCGTCTGTGTGTGTGTGTGTGTGTTTGTGAGCGCATTGAAGCTGGTAAAAGTGATTGTTTTTTTTTTGTGTCAGAGAAATAATTGACGTGCAAATGTTTTTGTAAGCGTTTCAATAGCGACGAGTGTCATCGAGCATGCCCTAATTTTGTACACGATGGTTTGTTTACGATCCTAGTGATTTTGTAATTTAGTAACAAGTTTTAATTCGATCGTGTAATCGAGTGCATTATATTTATTATTAAGTATTAAGGACTCACGGTTATTTACACGTTTCAATAAATGTTAAACGCTTATCAATAAACGTTGATTGCGATTTTGAGAAAATTTGTATGATTCCCTTGCTCGATGCAACGGTGGATCATTTTTTTTTAAACGCCTCTTATCTCAACTTATAGCTATCGTGCTGTTGATTTCTTTCAGATGAGATTAGATACCTAGTCAGTCACGACGAGGGCTTTATCGTTTTTAATGTTCTTTGCCAGTTGTCCGGCCTCGTTCGATACTCCATTGTCTCTTTTCGGGCTTCGAATTTGAGTGAAAAAAAAAAAAAAAAAAAATAGAAACATCGAAATAACTGCAGCGGAATAGTTTTTCGTTTGGAAAATGTCGCTCGGCAAACGTCTCCGGCTTGACGAAGTAATCACTTCGATGCCGGAGCTTGGTCCAACGTTACCCGATGGTGGATTCTCCTGGATCGTCCTCGTTGGCGTCATGGCGATTCAGGTATCGGAGCTGAAATTTTGTCCGACTTATCTTCGTCTTTCTGGCCTGCTGATCAGTTACGCTGAAATGTCATTTACGTGTGGCTACGGGGGGGAAGGGGGGGATTTCTATTCATTTTTGAAACTGGATTGAAAAATAATGCATCGTAATTGTAAATAATTGGAGCGTCCTTGGGAGCGTCAAGGCCATTCAGGTGTATAGTATGGAAGCAGAAATTTTGTCCGACGTTTTTGGCATAATGGAGTATTGTTTTAGCGATAGCATTTCTGGGTTGCCACTGATAATTAACGGTAGAAAATTTATCCGAGTCAAAATGACCCAGTGTTGCTACGGGGGATAAATTTTTTTTTTTGTATTTCGGAAGGTTGTTAATAATTGAGTATAAAATTCGGATTTTCTCGTGACGTAGATGACGGTACCTAGTATATCGTCGATGTACGGCGTCGTTTTGGGGTACATGGCGAGAAACAATGGCGACGACTTTGACATGTGGACGGAAAAAATCGCCCTCACGCCGATACTGTTCACAGCATTCTGGAGCATAGCAGGTAAAGGCAAAACGAATAAAACAAAACTTTCCACTGACGTCCGAAAGAAATGTGTGCCACACGCCGATTTTCTTCAAATGATCCGAAAATTTTTTCCTATTCGGAATGAAATAAAAATTTGCTACCAATTTGATTTGTTTATTGAAAATCGTGATCTATTCAATATCTGAGACAGCAAATTTTGAAAGAAATGGCAAATAAATTGATTTCGGATGTCACTGTAATTTGAAATTTTCAAATTTGGAAAAAAGTTTACGCGCTCAAAGGATCCAGTCCATACGGTAGATGATCAAATTAATAGAGCCACACTGAAGTAAAAAATTTAGAACGTGCGAAGCAAATAAAAAATAAAAAAAAATTTCAATTTTTATGTACAAACTTTGTTTTAAATCGTTAGATTTGTATGAATTTTTTGTTCATTATAGAGTAACTTTCGCTCCGCATAAATTGCGAAAAATGATGAAAAAGGCTTAGGACAATTTAGACAATAATCGAGAGCCATTGCTTGACTCGAGACTTATGAAACTCTTCATTGACTTTTCCGGCTTTATGCGGCAGGGGGTGCAGTGTCGTCCTTGAAGAAAAATATCGGCATCTGGAAAACTTCTTCACGGACTTGACCGAGCAGCTTGGTTTTCAAGATCAATTCGTAATTCTTATTGAGGTGGCTTTAATAATTTGATCGCCCGGTGTATGCGTATGAGATTCGTTGAGGATGTCGATGCGATGATGATCGAGCTCGCGTCGGTTCGGTACAGATCCCTGGTCGAGGATAATCATCAAGCTCGCGACGTTGCCGCGACTGATCGGTCTGGTGGGCGTATCTTTGCTGTCAATCGGTGTCTTGGCATCCGGTTATTTGGCAACCGGTGGGGTGGGCGCTTATTTGGCAGGATTGAGCGCCGGAGCAGTAATGGGAATCGGAGCGAGTTTGGTGCTTCTGCAGAGCGAGAACGTTTTGAGGCGGCACTTTAGAGCGCGTTTGAGATTGGCATTGACATTACGGAGTTTGGCTTTTACCGCGGGTCTCGTTTTAGCGCCTGGATTTGCGCTCGCTCTGCTTTCCGAGTCTGGCTTGCACATGGGACTGTTAATGATGGCTTGTATTTTCACACCAACGGCTCTGGGAACAATGGCTCTCCGTTCGCCGAGGCTTCGTCCCCAATCATCGCCGTATTCGCTTTTGTTGAGCGAGGAAGACAACGAATTGAGCTCACAAATGGCTGCGGACGTTGTTCGCGTGGCGCAACGAGAACAAGCCACGGTTAATTCGGCGGAAGCAATTTACGAGGTCGCGGAAGATGCGATGACCGGAGAAGATCCGCCGGCGTTGTTCACTCAAGGAAACAATGCTTTCAACTATCAAGATCCAGAGGACGATCTTGACCTCTTCGTAGCTCCGACATTGCGATCGAGCAGTTTCACGTGGAAACAAGAATTTCAAGTATTTCGATCTCTCAAGTTTTGGCTCGGTACCGTCGCGTGTCTAGGGGCAAAGGCCGGCGCTCTTTTCCTCTGGATCCTTTTGCCCAGTCTGGCGGTCACGAGGATCGAAGATGCCGATCTTTCCGACGGAGTTACGCTCTCGATCGTCGCTGGAATTGGGACTCTCGTCCCGAACACGGCGGCTCATTGGAGACCCAGCACCGCGAGGTGGAGGAGCTTGTCTTTTGGTGGATCTTGCTGGCTCGGGGCCCTCGTCCTTTTGGGTCAGTCGACGAAGCAGCTGCTTATCCTAAATTTTCTATATTTCCCAGCATTTCTTTAACGCAAAATGCTTCTCCCTCACGCTGCAGGACTTTCCTACAACTTTAGCTACGCTGGCCTCGTCTTTCTGGCTTTCTCCGGTGGCATCGCGGTCGGTGGTTCAGCCGTGAGTATCGAATCGACGCTTAAAGATACTCTGGGGAATCAACCAGCTAAGAAAGCTCATACGATACTCTCGACCCTCGTTGGATCCTCGATTTTGCTCTTTTCATTCATCCAAAGTGCGTTAAAGAATTCCACGCCTTGAAAAATCGTCGCGTCGACGAAATTTTCTTAGCCAGCGAGCTTGTGCTAATCGGAACATTGTTTTTCCAGGTCTGTCGCTCTGCCTGCAGCTGGCTGCGATTTTTCAATTCGCTGGCGGAGCTTACTGGCTGATCGTGCCTGGCCTGGGCTCGTTTCGAGCGAGATGATTATGGAATTGTGGTTTTTTCTTGACTGTTGAGTGACTCACGAGCCTGAGACTCTGTCTATGTTAAGCATATACTCGCAGCTTTTGTACGGAATGTATAATTTTGTAAAAAAAATACAAGATAAAAAAAAGGGATTATTGGTGTATATATATATCGTACGGAGAAACTGCGGCGCGCAACGTTCAGTCGCAGGTGTCTATTTACAGCCTCGAATCGTCAGCTCCAGTGAAATTTATACAAATACGTAATTTTTCATGCATTTTTTATGTGCAAACTGTTGATCGTTATGGAGGAATTCTCGCGAGTAACCGTGAATCTCTGATAGTGCGTTTCCCACCGCATCTGAAAAGGAGCATTCGCGAGGAACGAGGCTCGCGCGCGGGGATTTCCAACACGCGGCACAGTGACATCGGACGAGTATATACTTCGTAAGAGTTTGATTTGTTTAATCGATGATTCTACGGTGTCGTGCCGTAGCTGAGAAGGATTTTTGAGGCTGCGAACATCGTCGAGGATCGGTAAGCAAAAAAAAATAATGATTTCCGGTCGTGTCTTTGGCTTTTCGCACGTCAATATTTCGCGCGATTTCGCTTTAGAGATAAAACGAATGGCTCAGGATACAGGCGCGAGACTAGGATCACACTTACGTGGATGGAATATCGTCGCGAGGAATTTAACGCCAAGCTCGCTCGCTCGACCATACGTCGGGCCGCGTCGGTTGATAAGAATTCCAAGTCAATGGTCGCTGGTTATGTTATCGCTCCGAGCTCGTACGTCGCTTGATCCCCGCACCGCAGTGTTTGCCTCGTTCCAGGAGCAACAGCTAGCAGCAGGCGACGTTCGTACGAGCGTGAGTGCGTGCGTTCGGGACTGTGAAAAGTTGCATCAACCGGCAACAGCAGCACTATTGCCATTCAATGTGTGGAAAGAGAGACAAACAAAACGACCAAAGTTTTACAACGTGTACCACATTCGAGAGAGAAACTGTGTACACAGAGATAATGTTTTTCCTAAAGCCCCGCACCGAGTCCGGCAAGACAAACACGCACGAGAGCAGCAAAGTGCAGCAGCAGCAGCGCATATATACGACACAGTAGGCTTGGCGGGAATTGCCTTATAGACCGGATCTTCGAATGATTTGGAGGATTGGCTGTCACTAATGAAATTATTAATTAACGCTAGATCGGGGAAAAAAAAATACAAATTTTTGCCCCGACTTTTTGAATTCTGTCATTCGTTCGGATTTTTCAGCTCAATTTCCGGGACACTCTGTACATTATTTTTACTACCTGCGGCGGCTCGTGTTCGAATATTGTCCGTGTGTAAAATACGATTGTGAGGCTTGAGACCCATTGGGTACGCCGATGCTGCGTGCAAAAGTCGAGACAGCAATCGTGCCCGTGATACCTGAAGCACACACGATTTATCTCGCTGAGTATATAACGCGAACGCACGTTCATCGTAGTTATCTGTGAATACTGATACCCGGTGGAGCTCCGGAGCGACGTTTTTCAACAGGCAAGAAATAACCAAAGCGGGAAGAAACTTTAATGCATAGAAATGAACGTCGAATTTGAGTGAGAATTGTGAAAAAAATGTAAATCCGTTGTGAGATCCCGAAAAGTTACGATTCTTGGGAAAAACGTGATTTTTAATTTATCGTCGCGCGTCAAGGCGACGCGCCACCGCTCCATGAATTTTCATTGAAAATTTGAATAATCCACGAGTTTCCGCTATTCGAATTTTTTGATAAGACAAAAATGGGCCTTAATTTTTTCTTGCTGATGGAAATCCACGAAAATCGGCTCCAGGAATCGGCGTGGTAATTATTTCGTCGAAACGATATTAAAAATATCCGGAAGTTATAAATTCGCGGCAGTTTTGTTTTCTCGAGGTTCATAAAAATTGAAGAATCTTCAAGATAAAGTGAGAGTACTTATCCGCCGGGCCATTTTTCTAGGCCTAGTAGCCAGTTGAACTATTACGCCTTGAGGTAAAACTCAAAGGCTGCGTCTTCTCAGTTTGTTCTCGCCTCTCTCTCTCTCTCTCCCTCCGTCTCGCTCGGGCGTTAAGACTTAATTATCTATGACGTCGCTCGAGCGATTGAGCCTCATTTTTCGCTTCATTATCATATAATTCTCGTTTGGAATTTAAATTCCAAGCGACTCAAAGCTAAGGGATTTTTCTTCCTTGGCTACTGATTAATTTCGTGGGAATTCATACGCGACACTAATTTTTCTACTAATTTGCTTGTTAATTGAGAGAACCGAAGACGCAACGGTAGGATTTTTTTTCGTCAAGATTATTCCACGATTCTGTAATCAGTCTTCGCCCGAACACCCACGAATGACAACTCTCTGGGACTGTCAGATCGTGGAGGAGACGAACATTTTTTTTACCGCGAGTTGTCCCGATCGGAAATTTTAAATTAGAGTTTTTTGATCGATTTAAAAAAAATAATTAAAATTATAATTGAATAATTGTTGGAAATTGGATTGAAATGAAAAAATTGACAATATTAGTTGAAGAGTTTCTGGGTTAACGCGTGAAATTTGGAAAATTTTCTATTTACGATAATAAGCGTCCGTTCAATTGTTGAATGGGAATTTTAAATTTGCCGCGGAGAAAATAACTCGCGAGTGACCAACGTGGGATCGATGTAGTTGGTAGGCCCGAATGGAATGGAGGTTCGTCGACACGCAGGCGCGATTCACGCAGTGCACACCGAAGCTGACGGCGGCGGCGGTGTGCTTAGCCCGTGTTGAGAAAAACAAAAAAAAACAGCATAAAAAAAGCGGCTGACCCGGAGTAGTTGTTTTGCGTGTGGCAAAACTTGGTGTGGGCCGTGTCAGGTGTAAGGTTATGTCGTTTCACGGCGACGATGATCGGGTCGTGCATCGAGAAGTGATAAGGCCGTAGTGGTCGCGGCGGGCCAGCGAGGAAGAGAAAGAAAAGCGGAGGAAAGAGAGAGACGGAGAGAGATCCGTAAGTTGAGCCGGGAGAGTTCTAAGACGATTCCGTGTGTGATTTTTTTTGTTGGTATTTCATTAGTGTGTATGCGCGAGGTTGCGCGCACAGGTGTGTCACGTTCCCCCCGTGAGTGTTTGCTGCTGCTGCTGCTGCTGCTGCTGCTGCGTGCTGCATCAACCCTCTGCAACGGTGTAGGCCCTTCATCGCCTTTCGATATATCGTCAAATTGTTTATAAAGCGATTGAGTTTGCTGCGGTCATACGCGCGCAACCAATTCCGCGTGAGTTTTCACTCATTCAGTGGCCGCGGCGGCGTCTCCGTTGTCGTCGATTCGCGAGGAAAATTGGTTCAAGGAAGGCCGGTTCCTTATAAACCTCGCTAGCCCGATGAAGAAATGTCGACTCTCGCGTGTTCGAGAAGCGCCATGGCATCTCGATGTACAGCTCATGGTAAAAGTCTTTTTTTTTTCCTTACGAGCTTCGATCCCTCGCGCGCAATCCCACCAAGTCAGCCAAGTTAATATAACAATAGGGCAGGTGTACACGAGAATAATGAGTCAGTTCGAAGGTCATCGATAATTTTTGATCGCCATGTTTTTATTTGTTATTCGCCAAATATTCGTTTTTTATTTAATCGCATAAAAATTGTTTCACGAAATTGTTTATAAATGGTGATGTTAACGAATCGAAATCCTTCCGAATGTTTCTCCTCGGTGTATGTATGTGTATGCAGTTTCACGCGAATTCGTAGACGCCCGCTTGCCCGTATTTCGTCGCGATCCACGGGGGCAAGTGTCGCTTTCAAAGATAGAATCCCTCGTCTCGTTTTGTTCGCGTTTGAATTCCTAGGACACGCTCCGGGACGTATTCGCGAGTTCGCGATGCACTCTCCTCAACACACTATTCTCGTATGTATCCGAGAGTTTAAGCAGGAGGCGGCGATTAAGTTGGTGCGATGTGTCTCCGTGCATGTATCGCTCACGGATTGCCAGAGTTTGACTCGTGAATTTCAACCGTCACTGATTAATTATTCACTGCACTGCTTGCTGTGTCGTCTGTGAATCATCAACGGATTCTCAAGTTTATTCGAGCGAGAGGTGCACCACTCATGTCTCAAGCATTTCCTCCTCTTGAACTATTTCTAGTTATCCCGTGACTTCTGCATTTAATGTTTCTCCGGTTTGTTGGTACGAGTGTGTGCGAGCCCGCGGGTCCGTGTGCGCTATTACAAACGAATATTCAGCATAAATCATCGAACACAATGGAACACTCAATCGACTTGCACAATTAGTGCCGATTATTAATGAGCCAATTTACTTCCAGAGGCAAACAACCAATCTAAAAATGTCACGACCGGGATAATGCACTTGGACGACGATGAATATGGAACGAATCATTAGTAACAATCGTAAGTCATAGAGCCTTTTGTTCCTTTTCCTAATGCTTTTTAATGAAACTTTCTGCCTGTACGGCGGCTTGACCACGGTGATTGGAGGATTTATCTGCCCGCGGATCATATGGGTCTTTTGGACCCGAGCGAATTTTTTTTTTTTTCAAAATCTTAATTTTCAAAACGTTTCATTTGAAATGAAGAGTATTTCAGAATTTTTTCATAATTTTTTTTCTCCAAATATGCGAGATATTATTAGCAGGATGAAACCCATATGGTCAGGGGTGCTATAAAAATCATATGATCTGCGGAGGGATTTTCGATTTTAAACTCGAAAGTGTGAATTTTATTCCTCAGGAAAAATGTCATTGGTTTGCTATACTTGAGCCACAGTAGATAATAAGGCTTGTGCACTCGAATTATTCTGTAAGACTAACCTTTTTCCTGCATTGTGATGTACTGGTTCAATAAAATGGATGAAAAAAGTGCATTTGGCTTTGGGGAGCTCGATTATCCGCCTGTAGTTTAATTATACACCCTTAACCTGCGGTACCTAACCTCAAAGTTCTACAAATAGCCTGGATCTGAAAGAGGCCTTTCCAGGCGATCGCAAAACTTGAGGCTTCGTGACTAGAGCCGAGTGAAAGGTAATTAGATGGAGCTTTGAAAAGTCGACGATGCTGGTTATCCAACTGGCTTCGTGATACGTTAGTTTCGATTGTTTACAAAGCGGTACATGTTGGAGGGCTTAAAGCTGATTATACGACATTAAATAACGGTATATGTGCATGGCGTTTGTTATGTAACCAAAAATGCGGGTGCGTTCGAGAAAATAGAAGGTAAACAATGATTTATTCATGAGGCATCTGAAGCTTCGTGCCGAGTGTATGAGCAGGAAACTAACGTTATTAAAATCGTAAAGATTTTACTCGTCGATTGAGAAAGTCCTGCGAGAGGCTGAATCGAACGTTCGTGCTAAAATTGACCTTGAAATCTGGTCCACAGTTTCAGGCCCTTCCAAAGCAATGAAGATGAGTTTCTCGTGCTCCTCGCTGCAGCGCTCTAGCGACAGTCTAGAGGGTCCTGAGCATGCGAGGATCAGAGTAGATCGACCTTACAACAGTCTCACCAAGAAAAGGTACGATCCTACAGACTTTTTCAGTCGTTACGATATATATATATATATATATATAGGGTATGAAGTAATCAACTTTCTGTCGATTACAGGAAAGAACCTAAGCAAGAAAACTGTCAGCGAACATGGGGTAGTCGAGATGACTGCAGGGATGACTTCTGGGCAGCGATTCGCTCGAATTACGACTATATCATGGATACTGATCTTATTGACAGCTGCAAGGTAGTCGCGGAAATTATTGACAGAGTTAAACTCGCTGGTGCAGTTTTGGATCTGGGCAGAGCATTGAAAGTTTGATTTTTGAGCAGGAAGCTAATGGAGAACTCGCTTGGGACGAGGGAGATGTATCGACTCTATCCTGGGGCTTGAAAGAAGTAAGCTGTCAATTTTCGGAGCTGTATTCGTGGCTGGGAGTTCTTCAAGAAATGGTCTATTCGAAAGAGGAGAATTTGCTGGATAAAAGTCTTCGCGCGGTGAGTGCGATCGTAATAGAAAGTTAAAAATAACAAAATGGTGCAATAAAGTAACCACACTTGGTTCTCCGTTGCCTCCTTTCTATGAAGCTCGATTGCAAGTTGTCCGACTGCGAGTGTTGCAAGCTTGTTTGTAGCGTTGACTCCATTAGTCTCGTCTATTAAGAGTCGCGTTATCGTTTCACGTTGGTCCGCGTACTTTGCAACAGTTATTTTTGTGTGCAGGCTCACATGGAGGAGTTGCGACGTAAGGCGTATAGGAGAAGATTGTTCAACGAACAGGCTGGCAAACTGGTATCCCGCGCACCATCATTGAAGGACGAAGTTGCATGGCGAGTCGATCATTTAAACGCTAAATGGGAACTGGTCGAGCAGATCATGGCACCGGTAGGACAGCCAACCTCCGATCAACAGGACGTTTCCGCAGGTAATTCGATCACACACATTCGTCTCACGCAGTAAATTTTTAATAACGAAACAAAAAAAGCGCCGAGACACTTGAATGGGAAGATTGCAAAGTTACCGGCGGCGATATCAAAGTAATCTTTATGACCGACTGCTGGAAAAAATTTCTCGATTGGCCGTTGGTACATGAAATTTCTAGATTATAACTCAACCTGACCGCCGATAATGATTTTCTTTTTGATCAGATTTCGAGCACGAGGTCAAGTGCCTGCGAAAGTGGCTCCGGGAAATGGAATCTCGACTCCAACCTCTCAGCTTCCGCGTGGACTGGGCGAGATCCGAACTGGAGGAAAAGGCTACCGAGCACATGGTAAGTCAAACAAATCCATTAATTCTTGATCAAGCGTACGGCCTATGTCCGATCTACCATTGGTAGTGTTTCGTCTGCTGACGAAATAGTCTCGGCAAAGGGAGAAACTTGTGTTCATCGATGCTGAAAAGAGACACTAATCCCCTTGATCCTAAGAATCGCCAAAAGGCTGTTAGCTAAATGGCCTCGAAGCAGTTTCTATTCCAAAGATTTATACCCTATCGACCGACTGACAAGTATTCATCCGTTAGATCCAAGTATCTAACAATGAAACGTCAAAGTAGCGCCGCGCATAAAGCTGTAGGTCGTTTTCTTTCTTTCTTTTTCGTTTCTTATGAACATTCTTATTTGATCGCCAACGTCGGGCTTAAGTACGTGCTCACTGAGTTATCAAGGAGTCACGATCGTTTCCGGGATTTTTTTCCGTCGAATCGATTCTTTGTTTCGTTTTGTTGTTGTTGTTGTTGTTGTTGTTGTTGCGTCTATCGCGGTCACTCGGTACATTAAGTATACATCGAGAAAGTTGCACGAAGCTCGTTTCACGGGGCGAGGTTGGAAATCCCTCCGTCTCCGGTGTCTCGGAAGCGAACAATGCTGGGCTTTCTTGTGTGGCGTATGGGGGTTATTCCTTCTCATACAGCATCTCGTGCTTCGCAGTACGTGGCCGGAACATTAGAGCGTTAATGCGAACATAGATCAAGGAATAAAGCGCACCAACGGTCGGCTTTCCCGCCTCGAAACTCTTTCTTTCATCACATTTTTTTTCGATTCGACATACTGGTAGTTGCTCCAGCACCCACCGACGCTTCTAATAGGGCGAAAACTTGAATCCGCTGCGCCTACTTTGTCCGATACAAACTGCAGACGTATCATTATGAGAGGCGTTATAAAATTTTTTAGAACATCGGGCTCGAGAGGCGTGTGTCTGTATAAATTGATAACGTACATATGTAACCGTATAACTTATGCTGCTGGACCACCCCAGTAGTGAACGAATGAGCGAATAGAAACTGCGAGCACGATTTCTTCGGCGCAGTAGCTACCGTGTCTGCTCATGAATGCGAACGAGAAAAAACTTTGTTTGCTTTTGCATCCGGAACCCCGGGAAGAATGGCGAATCTTTGCTTACCGTTTACATCCATGCTGGCCGTGATTGTTCGGAGCATTTGTTTGTACAGTAAGCCCGGGGCAAAACTCGTAACACTGCTCGGTCTGCCATTTTGAGACGAGTGTAAAATGTGACGACAGCACTTTTGTAGTTGAAGTATAGAGACTCCTGAGACAGAAAAAAAAAATGATCCGCCAAGCTGTATCAATAATTTTCAACCTGAGCAACTCTCTGCAGTTGGAGGCCGTAAAACAAGCAGTCTATTGTTAGCACAGTCGTCGATGACTTTCCTCTTTGCTTTGGCATTCTTCTGCTAGTCTCTTTGCATCGAATCAATCGACGTATCAATTTCGCGAATATTTTTTACGCCCCGCCTGATGATATGATTGTTGGTATCGTGTGTGCGTTTCCGGCGAAATGGCGAATCCTTTTTAGGCATCGATCATGCGCGAATGTCGGTGTAAAAAATTGAGGGTAACGATCGGAGCGTAGGGTGATTTCCGGTTGCGGATTAGTTGCCAAGCTGCGCTCTGCCGAATCAATTTCACACAAGGAAGATGAGGATAAATTTGTTACAAGGAGATATGATTGCGGTGGCTGAGGGAGCAAAATAAAGAGAAAGAAGTATACTTGCTGAAGGGGAAGAGAAGGCCGATGAGCGATCGTAGACTTCCTAGACAGTTGGGATTTATTGTTGCAAAAACAGGGAGGCGGCTTGGTCCCTCGCGATACATGTCTCCCTCGTGGCTGAAGCTCTTATGAGCGCTATCGTTGTACGTGATGACGATGATCGCGTTCATAACTCTGCGAAAGGAGCTCTCCGGCCGGGTACGCATTCGCGCATCCAGCCAAGGGGGCAACGGTAGTTGCAACATCTGGGCCAGGCCGCGAGTCTAATTGTTTACTGAGAAGCAGACGGCGCGCGCGCGCGCCCGTCCTCCTTCAGTATGAGAACGCCCGCAGCGAAAACTTACTCTTAACGTCGCTTCGTCGTTGTCCTCTGGACGAATGAGTCAAACAACAACCTGCTCTCGGCTACATAGCGTTAAAACGCGGTATCGCTTATGCGTTCGCTGTCTGTTGGTACCGCTATTCTCCGTGCAGGATCGTTATTCATCCGGGTAGTGGGTCACAACGCGACTTTTCTCGGTGTACGCGGTTGCTTATTACACGCACTTAATAAACTGACTGTGATCAACGCCTTGATGCACCGGCAGCGAGGCGGATGATCCTTGGGAAAGAGTCTAGCCTTCCTCTCCGATTCAAACTTTTATTTATTCTAAATTCCGAAAACCAGCCGAGTTAGATAATAATTCTAACGAACAATGACCAAAGTATTATAATTTGTAGTGATTACGTTTCCATAATGATTAGAAAGACTTTTCTGGACCTCGCATTCGTAATAGTTTGAGATAATGACGCTGGAAGCTTTCTCATTCGAGCGGAGCTCTTCGACTCTTAGTGTTCTTGATACGGATCTTGGCAACTCGGGTATCCAGATCGACAGATGAAATCGACGCCTCGTCGTAACACAAAGACTGTCTCGACCTAAATCGATGATTCGACAAAAATAATTCTCGGTACATAAGTTGTTGCACAATATGATTGTCCTGAGGGGAAAGCGAAGGTGATGACCGGAATCGAGTGGAGGAAAAAGATTTATAGCTTTTGTTCGCTTTTCTCCCCTTCTTACAACAGCGTTTCGTGGTACGTAGTAGCAATCACACCGGTCCACATGGCATTTCTTAGTTTCGATTTCTTTCCACTTTGTTACCGTTATGTATCTCTTTGAAATTCATGAACGTAAAAACGTTCGGGCGGAATGTTCTTTCTCGCAGATTTCGTGCTTGATAAGCGGCGCTGAAAATAGTTGTAATAAATATAACGTTTTATTAACCCTGAGAAATCACAGCTTAAGATGCCAGTTGTATGAATAACTCATCGGCACACAGAGAGTTTAATATTAGTACGAAAAATAATTTGTGGGTCGTAGTGTGACTAATCGTTAATTACCGAAATATCAATCACTTTGTTGGTTTGTGTTGCTGCAATTAACAGTACGAGGAGCGTGAAATTGGCGTGTTCCAACATAGATTTTAGACGAAGGTAGAAGAAGCAGCAGCGGCTTCAATAAAGTACCATAATCCGGAGAGTGTACGGGTCAAAGTTCACAGTCCGTGTGCCGTGCTTAATCGCAAAGATCTCGTCCTTCCAACGGCACATATCCGAGAGGGAACCAGAAATTAGTGGTGCTATTTGCAATATACGAAGTCAAAGATTATAGTACAGCAACACGTGCTTATTCATCCCAGATCTAAAATAATGAAAGAGGCACCCAAGACTAAGAGTTTTCGAGGAAGAGTTCCGAGTAGCCTTATTCAACACGACGCACAATACAACGAGAGGTTTTGTACCGCCTCGATGTTGCCGTATAACAACGCCGATTCCACGGATGTATGTTAATTATAGCGGAACCTTGTGGTGAGCCAGGACTCTCGTTCCGAACTGATGCCGTTCGCCATAAGGATACTACACTGCCATTGAACACAATTCCCTCGACACCCACACTCGAGAATACACATACGCATAAGCCGGTTATACCGATCGTTAATTCCGTTGCAAGACATAGGCCTTCTAAGTACATCGTCTAGGCAAGCTCGAGCCTATAATCCCATAGCGCTAATGTACCATCATCATTGTCCACGTGGATACATTCAGCATTACCCCACGGGTATTTTCTTTCATGCAAGCCATTTCTATTCCTCAGCTATAAGGTTAGTTCAGCTTGGACGATGTAAGAATCGGGGTACGTTCGATGTGGAAAGTCTTGTGCATGTACCCTCCGCTCGCCTCCACCTTGTGCTTTTGTTCATGAGTCTACAAGCGCAATGTTGGTTGAAAACATGTTAGCAGAATTTTGTCTCTTTGCTCGGTGACTCTGAACATTTAAAGATCTACAAGAATAATATCTCGTTGTTGTGTACACGATCTTAATACGTTCAGTTTTGCACATAAACGATCGAGATGTCGATATGTTTTGGTTTGATCGTGAACACGACTGTCTTTCATTATGGGTCTATTTACTTTTACGATATATGACGAAAGCAGGGACTATTTTGATGTTTTCTAGGAATGATAGACTGTCGTAACAATTGGTTTTTAAGATGAGCAACATGGGTATATGGGAGTTTGGATATGAGTTTGAATGTAACATCGTGCTTTTAATAGCCATCGAGTTGTTTCCGAAATATATATTTCACGTTCAGGATCCATAAGTTATATGATGTCGTTGTTGTAATATATGAGCATCCTGTATGAGAACGATGGGCTACTACGTCGGGGTACAACGAGTGGAGTGTATAAAGAGATACAGGATTGTTAGCGAGCGAGATATCGATAGCGATAAGAAGGTCCAATGTGTGTATTCCGCTCTATCGATCGATATCGTCGTGCATGTAGCAAGCTTTGGATAGCCGTGTTGCATAAGAAAGTCTGGGCTTCTTTGGTGCGTGTTGGATCAGGGGGCCTCAATCGCTTCGATGCTTCTATGCCCCCTATCCTGCTCGTGTGGTGGCGTGTGTGCAGCTAGAAGAGTGAAAGTTTCGAGACTCGAAGCTAGCGGGCAATTTCTACGGAGGCGCAAACCCGAAGAGATGGCTACGTGACTCACGAAGAGACGAGAAGAAAAAAAGGGAGAGGAGGTGAAGTAACACACAATGGGTGTAGAAGAATCCGTTAAAGGACCGGGGGCCTGTCTTGTGGCCCATAGCCCCTCGTGTACATGCCAGACCAACAGAGAGAATGATGGAGAGAGGCCAGCCAAAGAGGGATAACCAATTGAAACAATTACCGCAGTTGCGAGAGTGCTGGATGTTGTGTATTATAAAGCGAGTTGCAAGAGACAAAGGAAGCATGGATTATTCACGTTAGAACGTTCATTCTTATTCATCTCTCCCTATATCTTCATTCGTTCTCTTTTAAAGATCGGCGATGACGTTCAATTTAACGTGGATATATTCTTCGCGTGTATCAATTTCGATATATTCGATGTATCTTGTACTCTCATAGTCCCGCACACATTTCTGGCTGCTTTTAGTTCCATTCACGATTAGATAGTCACGCAATATCAATGTCTCCAACATGGTATCCCTTTATTTTTTTTTATTTCTCCTTTCAACTGATTTTCTAGGGTTTTACGGTGCAATGCTGGCTCCTACTTCACCATAATCTTATGCAACTCGCAAACATTTTTAATGCTCCATTAGCAACAACAAAGGCCAAGAAATATGAAATGTACGCTCGGCTAGCACACTCAGACGTAAAGTTACATTTAGTATACTAGCACAGAAGCACGAGCGAGTAAAAAAGAGGCACGCGATTGGCGAGAATCGACACAATGAACAACGATATGTATATAGAGTCTGGCCAGCAGGCTGTGAGGAAAGAGGGAGATAGTAGATCTTAAGAGCATCAGAGGCATGGTCAGACCTTGCGGTTATTAGCTTACGGAGAAGGGGGCCCTGACGACTAATCACTCGAATTGTGCGAAAGATATTACAGCGAAATATTTGCCATGGAGTGACTCAATCGCTTCGTTCTCGTAGTTGAGGGGCTATGTGCAGGGAGATATTTAAAATATCATTCAGAATGGCTCTTCAGGAAAAAAGTCGTCAAGTCGGTAGTAGGAAAAAATGACCAAACCCGAGCAAGGACATAATTTACTTAGAAACTCGACAGCAAGTAAGATTTCTAGGAGAAGCAATCTCTCATACAGGAATAAATATAGAATGCATTCTCTTGTTCTTGGCCTTGACTCTCCGTTGACCCCGGAGCGAGTAAAGAAGCATCGAGCCTGGGTTGTGCCATCTTGGAACATAGGATGATAGACGCTGTAACGACTGCTAGGCCTTGCGTTAAACTCGCACTAGGATGTCGAGCCACCCGCATAGCATGCCGATGACTCCAGCGCGAGATGAGAAACTAAGAGAACATTAACGGCATGGTGAAAAGAGGAAAAAGAAAAACAAAAAGAAGAAAAAGACGAATACGATGTGGAGGAAGCGGGGCATCAGCGTCAGTCAAGTCTGTGAATCTTTGGCCTGTCGCAGTCGCGTTCCTCACGATAGAAAGACTGGCGTCTGTCGGGTGAAAAGTATCGTTGACTCTGACGGAACAGATAACATTCGACTAGCAACGAAGACCATAGAGACTGATACAACCAGTCGAGAGTCAAGTTGAACGTCAAAGACGATCAACGAACGTTAGACTCGATATAGTCAACGAACGCTGAGAATCTTTCTAGCATAAGAACCAGGAGGGAGAGAGAGAGAGAGGAGAGAAATTGTAGAGCAGAGAGTACGCAGCCACCGACTGAAACGTGGGCGTTTTTTGTCGGCGGCTATACTTGCAGACGAGACGCTCTCGTTGCGCTACTGTGGGAGAACGAACGAAGCGCGCCTGATGAGACTTCTCCAGTCTCTGTGCACCGAGCACATGCTAAACTGGCTCGGGTTGTCTCTTTGCGGTTCGCTCCAATCGCCTTCAGCATCTCTCCTTCTTTCCCCTTACCCTTCCCCCCCCCCCCCCCCTCCTTCTTTTTATTTCTATCGTTCCTTTAGGATCCTGGCGAGTTTTATTCGCGTATTAAAGAGCGTTAAGAAAGGCACGCGGATAAAAACATCGGAGCGTTGATAGCGCGAGAACATTTTTTGCCTATTAATATAGCTCTCTTCCCGGCCTAAGATCACACTCTTCGTGTGCGGGATCATCAAGGCTCTATATCTGTGTGTTGAGCTCTACTTTTGAAGACCTTCAACAATGATTGCCTTTATGCCCAGCCATTGTGAGCATTTCTGCATCGTTTGTCGACAAAGAAAGTAAAAATAACTTCCAATAGTCGTGGATCTTTTCAATGTTTCGATTGAAATGTTGAAACACATGTGGTGAAGCTTGTCTCTTGAAAAACATCTGGAGCTCAATGAAGCAAAAAATAATGGAATCTTCTTCCCCCGACTCCAACACCAAGGCACTGATATAAATGTTAGCGGATAATGAGGAAAACTAGAACATTTTCTATGGGAATTGGCATGCGATTCGATCAACGCGTCTACTCGTAAGATGAGTTCGAGGAGAGACAAGCTTTATTGGAAAGCAGTACTACGGCGGGGCTTGAGCGAGACGGCAAAGTTGACTGATGGCTCTGTCGAAGTTATACCGCACACGCCATTCTGACGATCCGCTCTCTCATTGAGAGCAAGTGAGTCAAGATTCCGTGAACCACTTGTGGCGAAGTTTGTTTTTTCTTCTTACATCGCGTCGGTACAAGCACACTGATTATCGAGGATGCGAGAGTTCAAGAGACTAATTAGAGCTTCGAGGGAACTAGGGTAGTGTCCAGGTCATGTAGTCGATCTCGTTTGCCTCGTTCAATGATAAATGTAAACGGATCTCTTCGGATGCTGGATGGATGTCCTTCGATCAAATAAAATATTACCTCAATGACGTTCGAGCGAGCCTTTCATAAAGACCTTTAAATGTATACCCTGGAGATGCTTTCCATTCTCGACCCTATGAATTTCCAAGAAACCTCAGCACATTGTTTAGCTACCATATATGTGGTTTGCGTGCGGAGTGTGAGGGTGCACGTTCCCGCGAGTGCCACAAGGATAAAACCGCACGTCAACGTATCAAAGCGTTGGCTCCATCACCGTACACTGCTTCTCCGTATATATCAACTTCGAACGATCTTAGCTCAGCAGTTAACTCAGCACCGATACTAGAAACGTTCAATGTCGAAACATAGCTAAAACCCGTCTACCCCAGGCTACACGGAGGTTCCATATGGAGTTTTCAAAACATCTACAGTTTATATTCATCGCCCTTTGAAATTCATTGTGCATGTGACTCAAGGCTTTCATTCCTTTGCTATGCCTGTGTGTATATTGCTCGTGCCACGGGTTTATTCTTTACCTGCTGTGCAAAGCGAACACCCGACAGAGTCCGAGCAAAAGGAATGATGATGCTGGCGTAAGAGGTATTCGTGTGTGCTGCCAGTTAACAGCCAACGAAACTATACTATAGTTTGGCGGCTAAGGATCTTGTGTGGACCGTGCGAGCACGAAGATTGGACAGGCACTGCAAAAGATTCGGGACTTGGAGCACCGGGTGAGGCAAGAGTTTGTTCGCCAACGAGAAACGACCGACCACCATATGCTGGCCGGATTTAGCTGAGCTTTGTCTTTCAGCCACGCCACTGCAAATTCACCAACATCCCATTTTGTACTCTCTTTCGAAAACGAACTGTACCACGAGGGACCCAGGGCCTCGGAAGTTCGCTCAAGCGATGAGAGAACCAGTGTGTATATAAAACTGTACCGCACCCACGCCAAACAGGACGAGAAAAAGGAGAGCCGGTCCAGCCTAGTCTCTGCTATTGCTACATTAATTCCATTATCTGTCTTTCTCTTTCGTATGATAATCAGTAAGTTTCGTCCACTACCCACTGCCTCGGATTCTGGCCACGTTAAAGTTCATGTGAACTACGTGTGTTGTGTCCATAGCCCTCAAAAAAGAAAGATATTCTTTTCATAGTACATTTTAGACCCGCGGCAGCAGCTCGACGCGAAGTATTAAAAATAAAACTCAAGATTCGCCACTTTTCCATTAGGTTCGAACTTGAACCCGAGAGAAATGCATCGTCTCGGTAAAAATCGGTTGTATCTTTATTTCTAAAAACCATTTTGCGGATGGGTCATGGTGAAAATCTTTAAGATGGTTTGCAAGATATGCCCGTGTTGTTGTTATGCTAGAGCTGGCATGTACCCCTTGGTAATAACCTTACTACTTTTATAACTTTCGTCCTCGGATCGAACCGGTCGAAGAGAATATTCTCTCGAACCACGCAAGAATTGCGAGGGGGAGCATGTGTCGAGGGTTCGCGGAGGAAAGGGCCCGGCGATCGGACGGTACCCGAGAGCGCGCGGCCCTGCACGTTTCTTTGCTTCGATCTTGCAAGGCAGTTGGTGATTGTAGCAGCTAAAAGGGGCTGTGCCGAGCGGAAGCTGGCTGGATAGATCGTTGGGGTTGTCGAAGTAAAGTCTCGTTCGGAGAACGAACGACGAAGCTCGTTGGGGCGAGGGGGAGAGACGAGGAGGAAGCGGAGAAACGACATACACCAGGACACGTATAACTCGGGTTCACGGAGCTACAGTGCCATCCAAACGTATGAGAATATATATAGATATGCATCCATGTGTGTATCGCAGAGAGTCTCTCTTACGTGGTAGTGTGTGGCATGATGCGAGAAAACCGAAGTTTGCCGAGCGGCAGACTCGGCTACGCTCGACTCGTTCGGGCGCGATTGTCGAGTTTGTGTAGGGCTGAGCCGCCTCGCGCCTGCCGGCCAGCCAGCCGGCTTGCCAGAGTTAGCCGTTCCACGGCCGTTGGTGGATCTAACCGACGCAACCGTTCTCGATTCTCCGACCGATACGGAGACTCGTTTCTTTTCTTTCTCATTCCGCGCTAACTATACCGCCTTGCGAACACATACACCGCGGTCTATATGGTGTCTTTAATAACGTACGTAATTGACGACCGCTGCGATTACTTTGACCATACTACGTACTATGTACGAGCAGCACACCGGTTGAGTGATACCTTTCTTTATTCTTGTTTCTTCGATCTCAATCAGGAATTCTTAATTTTTTTCTCGGTACCTTATTTCACGAAGAAAACCAGAATGTGCGGTATAAGCGGTGGATCCAGTGCTAAGATCGAAGAGTAAATGTGCTCATCCAGTCGTGATGAATGTGTTTCGGGCGAATAATAAAAAGTATTCGATGTACCACATTGAATTAGTTTGTTCAAATGCTCAGTGCTGGATCATTGTTTAATGTTGGTGAATTGAGGCCCCGACTTTGTCCATGTCTTCTTATGCTTGCGATTTTATCGTCGGAGTAGCGAATTCGCTACGTGAAATCGTGATGCCGGTTGGGCGCGTGTTTATACGGCGATGACGCTGCGAGCTTAGAATTCTACATCTCGCATCGTGCCGTCTCTGCTCCACCACAATCTTTCGCTCGCTATGAGCTCTCCGATCTTGGCAAGCGGACCGCTTAAAACACACTGGTACGAATAACCCCGCGGTATACGGAACAGCAGCGCTTCGAGTTCCACGTTCCGGGTGTACTTTGGTGATGACTTTCTTAGAATACTTGTCAAATGCCATCCTCGTCTCATCGCCACCGACGCATGCGAATGCGAATGCGAATGCTCCAGCGCAACTAGAGGAGCCTGCAGACACTCGGCTTTCCACGAAAAACCAGTAAAATCTTTTTTTTATTCTCTGCCGCGTTCATTCGCGTTTTCTATTTGTGATCCACCATGTTTTGCCAGCGCTGCTCCTGCTAGTGTTATACTACCGGAAGCTCTTCGCTTCCTACAACGGTGAAAAGGAATCTTTTGTGCCACGAAAGATTTGTATACCTCTTGAAGAAAACAACGCGATCCTACTTTTTATTCTGGAATCTTTGGACGTCCATCCCTCGTCTTTATTCTTCGTCTTCCATCTGGATAAGCGCGATCGAGTATATAATCGTACTTGATACGCGTTGCGGAAACGCGCAGTAAATTTTTTGCTTCATCCTTTATCACAAGTGGTGCTTTTTTTGTGTGTGTGTGTGTCTCTCTTTTTTTTTCTTTACTCGGTCTCTTCTTCTGGGCCTCTTATCTGGCTGCGATTACAACCAGAAAGTGCAGTTGAGCAAGAACTTTTATCGATCCTCATCAACTTTTTCACGTAGCTCTATGTAAAACGATTTAACCCTCGCCGACGTTATCGGCGCTAAACGCTTCTTTAGACATCGCTATCGAGTCGCTGTTACCGATTTATCCAAGAAAAACAGACGGCCGGGTTAAATTATGGGAACGACAGAAACAACACGCATCAATTGATATTTACATCATACGTGTAGGATTTCGCCGGCTATGTACTTATCGACGAGCTGACATCGAGTCCCAACGACCAAGTGCCACACGGTGATCTATCTCAGTTTTTCATTCGCACATCCCAACGAATCTTCCACTCGAGAGACAACGAGTGTGTTTGGCGAGCCATCATTTCTGCGCCGGTTGCTTCGCAAGAAGGTTCTCGCGAGTGTTTTTTTGTTTTTTTTCTCGAGTGTTCAATTCCATTTGCTGGTGAATACGGTGCAGTCGTTTCTCGTGTAACAACGCTCAATGGACAACACATTTTGGTGAGTCATTATCCCATGCCGCACTATAGGAAACAATTATTTCTGCGATTGTTGTTGGCGATATCCCGACTCTGCCCGTACCAATTCTTCCTCAGCAGATAGCAACAGTCACTGTTTGTCCCTTGATAACGTGACAATTAGCTCGTTCGATAATAATACTCATCAGTCAAGCAGCGTGTCAGCGCCAAGAGTCTATTCGCATCGATCATAAAGAACAGGTGTGGTGTTGGGACAGCAGGCAGTCTAGCGGAGAAATCAAGAAATAAAAGTACAAACAATTGACAAGGTCAACAGCAGAAAAGGAGTGAAGATTGAATTGAAATTGACGAAACATTGACATGGTTTGGCGAACAACGAAAGATCATGCTAGAGAGCATGAATAATCGCAAAATACTATTTCAATCGTTTCGAATAAATGCAGGAAGCTAGAACTCTTTCGTTTTTCACAGATCCATAT
>JAPYYS010000769.1:0-113589 GCA_030522525.1 Campopleginae sp. 14b | reverse complement strand
CAGTCACTCTTCCTCAGTCTCTGGATCTAGCAGTGGATCACGATCTGGCTCTTCATCAGGATCAGAATCTGGCAGTCACTCTGGCTCCGTCTCTGGATCTAGCAGTGGATCACGATCCGGCTCTTCCTCAGGATCAAACTCACTTGCAGGATCTAATGCATACGGTGCTTCACATTCCGTCAGTCTTGCTGATAATGAAGTGTATTATCTTGGTGTGATGCAAGGTGGCTTGTGTACTTGCTTGAGTCAATTGCCAGCTGAGAAGTACCAAAACATTGATACCAGTTATTCCCGTGTCCGCCGTTCCGCAAGTGATGATTCTGATGATTCTTCAAGTGCTAGCTCAGCTGCCTCATCTGCAAGCTCATCGGCTGCCGGAGGACACTCAAAACCATCGGGTTCTAGTAGCTCCCGCAGTTCTTCGTCTTCATCATCATCATCATCATCTGGTAGTTCGTCGCATCAAGGTCCGTCCGGTATGTCCTCATCATGGTCAAAGATGTTAGGTGGCTTTGTCGGTAAAGGTTCAGAATCAAACGACCATGACAATTCCAACGACTACCCATCTGGTGGATCTGGCTTTTTCGGAAGATCCTGGGGTTTCTAGATCAACCATTCTCTTTGATCGTTTTGTCATAAGAATATCTTCCTGTAGCGAATAGAATCAGAATGATATTCGCATCTTTCTTCGTTATATTTCCGCCTTGTTTTCGATCATTTTAACAAGGACATTTTCTCTATTTCACAAGTTTATCTAACGCTTAAATCACGTTTTTTCCTGACCGATATGAAATCGACCACGTTGTGAAGTAATTCTGTTGTATATCACTAAAATTGATTTTTTTTTCTTCAATCACTAAAAAACATTCATCCCCGCCATATATTGTATCCTTGGAAATTCGTACTTTCCTTTCTAGTTCATAAACATTTCACAACGCTAAAATGGACCTCTACACGTGAATATTTTTCATTGTAGTACACGCTTTCGAATAATAAACAAGCATTGTCAAAAATGTATTCTTTTTCCACTCTTCCCCTTTCAAGTCCCAAAATGTCCTAGTTTAGTTTCCCGTTTCAATCCCTTGCAGTAGAGCGACGATGTGGAAAATATTCATTTCCACTCTAGTTCGAATGAGCCTCTATTCCCTTGCAGAACTGTAGTTTCTGACGGGATGAGTACCGTAAACCCACAGCTTTGAAAATTCGACTCTCTCTACGCAATTAACGTAATTGGTGCAAGTTCGGAAGATAGACTCAGAGCCCAAAAAATGTATGAGATAAGTCAACTTTTAACCCAATAGCAATCTGTAGAAAAAAATCGCAAATCCAATCAGGTGCTGCGATGTGGTGAACTGAAAACCCATTAAGCCGTTCGATGGAAATGAAATCGGACAGTCGGAGGTTAGGAGGGCATATATACGTCCCCAGAATCTAATAATGAACAACAGCATTCCGAACAAGTTCACCTAGATATAGGGACGCCTTTTTAATTGCAGTGATAGTTTGTGATTAGAAATTTTCGCGGTTGTTGGTCATGATCGGCATTTATTATCTCATTCGAAAAAGTGGCACTTCAATGGTGGTCCAGAACTATAATCATTTGGTAGTAAAAGAAGTTTTGACTCCGCGGATAGCGAGTGTGCCGGTCATGATACTTCACTCTGAATTCAAATTCAAACGGTTCAACACAATATGCTGCGTAAAAAATGCAATGAGCCGTCTGACGAAATCAAAAGTCCGTACTCAGGTGACTTTAGAGTTGCTTATAATATATCGGGTTTGGAAGTTGATAGATACGCGATGGCGAGCCGAAAATGATTACAATCTCTATTGATCATTGATAAAGAATATCAAACAAAAGATTTACGCGAGTCAGCGTTTGCAGCCGCACCGGGGTAACTAGTTACTCCATGTAGTCGCTAAGGGTCAAGGAGAGTAAGAGCTGCTTCTTGGGGGTTTTCGGAGTTGCTGATTGCGCATCTTTTGCTTGATTACAACATGCTGTGTATGATATAACATTGCCGACCTGTAATCCGCGAAAACAGCGGATCATCTGACAGTAAGAAAGAGTAGGTATCGTCCTGATAGAGTTTACATAGTCAGATGCCTGTTAAATCCGTTCAACGTCTAACTCAAAATTCGCTGGAATCAGAGTAAAAATCTGCTCAACTAGTAACAAATATCATTGGCAAGAGCATTATAGACAACCGCAAATATTTATATTATAATCCGGATATTCCACCTTTTTTGTATAAAGCAGAATCCCTTCAACCATACTAAATCAAGTTGTGAGTGTGTTGAGCTTACCTCAAAATCCGTAAACGCTTTGTAGGTCAGAATGACGCAACTGCCGAAGAAAACACACGTCGCTAAGTTCCTCACATCTGCCAGTGAAGCTATTAATGGCACCGAGCCCATTTGCCAATCATGAGCTAGAGTCGTTGGGCATAAAAGTAGCCAGCAATTCAATGCAGCCAAGTAACAAAATGTCAATAATCTGAAACATAAAACGAAAAAGCTTTGGGTACGTACGCATCGAATTTTTTTTAAAAGTAGGTTCAATTACGGATCTTCTAAGTACCGTTTTCAAGAAATCAGATCAGGATAATTGATGGCTTGTCATATTAAGAGAGGTAAGAGGAAATATCTCTATCTCGAATATCTCTCAAGAAATAATGATTTAAACATAGATGCAAGAGAAATTCAGTCTATAGCTTAATTCATGTATACGTATTTTCGATAGACTCAAATACTTATTCGGCGAGATGAATATAATAAATCATATGGAAACTACAAATTTGTTATTTTTACTGATAGGAGTAAAAAGGGTCTTAATGAAGGTACTGTGTTGAACAGACCACCCACTGACAATGGAAGCAAGGAGCTCGAAGAAGAGAGTTGAAAACTATTTTTCCAAAGTTATGGGAGTGACGGAAGGATAGTGGTCGACAATTTGTTTGAACGAGGAAATAAGGAATATCATAAATGGGAATCTCTCGAAATGGAACGAAAAATTCGTATATACGACCGGAACAATCAGAAACGGTGGCATATTAGAATATTTGAACGGGATTGGCAGGCAAAGGATATGGATACAGGATACTATACATACGGTACAACAAAAATTCGCGTCGAAATTTTCCTAAATTAACGGTTTTTTCTTAGTTCCACGTACGCCATTTCGAAATGAACGCTAGAATCCTAAACAATGTCTCATATTTTCACAAATGCTTTTTGGTACATGTGTTTATAATATACCGCAAGTACTGGAAATTATCGAATTTTCTCATAAGTGATTCACATTTCCTATGACGACAAACACCATGACAACCTTCCGAGAATCTATTTTCGGTTATATGGCATGAAACTCCATGCTTCTTTGGAAACCAGTAGGTTCATTATTTCTCGAAAATGACTGGCTACTGAAAAACCTTCAAGTAACTTCATTCTCGTATTGGCCTTGCATTCGTTGTGTCTTCATGTCAGACTGAGTACTTGGAAGCATGTGAATTGCGCATGTCAGGGCTGAAAATATTTTCGAAGTATTCTTTCCGTTGCTTTTTCTCCGATGTCCGAGGGACTGTCCGTGGGACTGACTCGTTGAAAACAAAAGAATTCTTGCAAAGTTCAAAAAAAGGATAGGCGCTGGTGGTTCTGTAGACCGTTGTCGATACGGGAAAAAATAAAAAAGAAGTGAAAAAGAGAAAGGCGAAGCTGCAAGGGGGGGGGGGGGGAAGAGTAAGTATCAGCATAGCAAACCAGCTCCCTATATCGTGTATGGTGTGTGCATGCTGCTTCTAACAGCGGTTACCGAAGTGGAAAATTTGAAAACGCCAAGCTCACAGTTTAACTCGGTAAGTTTAGAGATGGAGTTTCTGAGTATCCTCCACATTTTCCCAAGTCCTACAATCCTGATCCATCGGTCTTTTATATGCTCGATAAGGTCAGAAAATCTTCTGAAGTTTCTCCACACCGCCATTGAATCCCGTAAGATCAAGAGAAAGGCAAGAAGATAATAATCTAGTTTTTTTGCTTCAACTCCAAATGCGATTCTCCAATTTGAATAAAAATTATTCGATCAACTTATATCTAATAATATTTTACCTATATTCAAAAGAGTGGAGTTTTCAAAGTGACTGTAGGAACGTTACGAATTTATGAACCACTGTAGCCAAATGTCCACACGAAGTTCACGTCCAGCGAAGCAAGTTCAAAGATCATTTGATATCATGCACTAGAAGTAGATATAAATCGCCAACCAGTAAGTCCGCTGATCTGTATTCATTTTTAGTTGAAACAATTAGATCTGTTAAACATTATTGTTGCTTATTAGTAAGCTCTTGTAATGTTCGAAACCAAAGCGTACTTTTTGGTTTCGACCGAATGTTTCTCTTCTTACAAGTTTTTGGAATCCACATACCAAAAATAAAATTCACCAAACACTTGACAGGACGAATGTTAATGATGTTCGAGTGTACGAATTGAAAGGATTCGTCAGGGATTCGTGAGGACCAAGTGTGGACGGTCCGAAATCCCCCTAAGGGGTGATAACACGTAAGAACATCTATCCTTGCTGGTGACACTTGCCACCTTGCATCCTTCCGATTCCTAGTCGACGATTCACGCGGCTAATATGTTATAGGCCATATCTGAGTCGCTGGGTGTTATGATCCGCTCGGGTAGCGCCCCCTCCTCAAGAGACGTATCCAACAGATCGTATGTTTGTACGGTGTTAATGGCATGCCCCAAATACTGCAGCGTGGATAGGTGACTTCACATTGTTTCTAGAGTGACTTTTAATGCGGACGTGGCACTCACCTAACATGGAAACATGGATGGAATGCGGCTGGATTGTCCTGCGGTGAGAATTTTGGTAAAGCACCGTGAAGCAGAGCTAGCCTCACCACCAAAAGAATACCGAGCTGAAACATACGAGAGAAAAAATTAAGAAAAAATGAGCCCACGAGACAAATTCATCAATGACAAACAGTTCATCAAATACAATTGGTGCTCCCTTCATTCCGATGAAGCGTATTTGCAGCCAGAATGCTAATACAAAAATTCGACAGTCTAGACTACATATTCTTCACCTAGCAGCTAGATGGGACAGTGAGGCAGAAGCGCAGTTAAGATTCAATGGTGAACTGTGAAGGATCTGCCGCTACCTTCCAGTGATGCTTAGATTCTAACTTCTTATAGGGCTCATATGAAACGAAGGTTTGGACTTCACATAATGATGGGATATTGTACGCTCCTAAGAAGTTTATATACCCATCATGCACAAATAAAATGACAACTTTAATGACTGGAACAATACGTTTACATCTTAAGGAGCTCAACCCGGGCTGTAGAAACGGGAAGCGGTCGAGTTGTCGAATTGTCGAATGTTTGAATTGTTATAGCTGATCGCATCAGGGGATTCAGTGGCCATGAGTTCCCCATGAAAAATATTGTCTCTGTCTCTTGACAACGCAAATGTAGAGGTAGCATGTGGTACAGAAATCTACGATACATGAGTGCGAATACGACATGTCTGCGACTCGTGAAAGCTGCGTAGGTTTCAGAAAACTGATGAGTATTCACGAGACGGTACATAAATAGAAGGGTGAATAGGGGACCACGAGAAAAAAGGATTTAAAAAACTCAAGCATGTGTAGCATGAACGCGTGCACTTGAGTTTCGTGCTATTGTTGCTGCGTTCCCGAGACTGACGAGTATAAGTATTCAAACGTCGATACGCGTCTCTGCTGTAAGTGACTATGACGTACACGCTCGATACATGCAGGATTCATTCTAACAACGTAATCCACCTCCGCTTTCTCCTGTCTACTAAGTGCATACCTTAACCAATTTCATACATAATACCTTAAGGAAACGTGCATATGTGCACTAATCGCAGGAGCCCTGATGATACTTATGACGATGAAATTTTGTGCAACGATGTATAATAACGATTAGAAATTCCAATCATTTTATGAGTCATGTACTCGCTGATTGCTCACTAAGCTGACTAACTGATTGAGCGGTTATTTTGTTATCGATTATATTATAATATTGTAATATCTTTTTACTGCTGAACTCCCACTTCAGTTGGTTGGGATCATCAACTTATTCTTTTCAATAGTTCCAGGGCTTCTTGGGGAGGGGGGGGGGGGGGACAGCTCCACCTACATTTTTGAACCTTTGTTTTTTTTTCGACCTTTTGAACACAGTATATTTGGCGGAGTGTTGGCGCAGTTTACGTTCTCAAGTTTGAGCGAAACCGAGAACGGACCTCTTCTAGGTATTGAGTTATGCAGAATACATTTTCTTTTAAATCGATTGAAAGGTTCGAATTCATTGGCATGTGGTCTCACTGATTGATTAATTTACAAGTCATGCAAAGATTTTCTCAATAGTTTTCGTTAAGTCCGGCTAAAATCATCTGATCTTCCATGAATACTTTTTGATTTGTTCAAACATTCCCCTCATGAAACCAAATATCCAACGGACGCACTTCATACATGCATAACGGACGGTCAATTTACCGTCGATTACTTATTTTTATTGTGCACATTTCGCGTGAAGTGTTTATTACAAACTTACCGACACAAGCAGAGCAGCAGCTCGTCTAGAAAAATGTCTCGAATCATCGTTCCATCTTGCCTCAAATACGGATCTATAAAAGATAAAGATTGACAAAGTACTTGTTTCGTTGATACTCGTTCATGTTTCGTGCCTCAGTGGAAAATCGAAGGCAAGAAATATTTAAGGCTATTTTTTTATTTTATAAAATGTATATGGAGGGGTAAAAGGTACAAATAGATGGCTATGGTACTTTCTGTAGTGAAGCAGGAAAAGCGAAAGAGTAGCATCAGAAGTCTCCAAATATTTTTCGCTCATTTATTCGTGTCGCCAAAGGTTCACCATGTTTTGGCTCCGTGGTAGCCAAGGAGATGATATATTGATGGAAAACACGCGACGTGTCGGCTAGAACTTATCAAGCCTTTTTTCCTCGAGTGACGTAACTGTTAACTGGTTTTTCTACCGTGTCATTTCAGGCCAACAGTCACATTCAGTCAGCAGCAGGAAAAAAGGGCCGATGTTATTATGCAACGCGTACAACAGAGGCATCATGAAAAAGCATATCGAAGGAGTACGAGAAGAAACATAAAAATTGCAAGTATTCGGTGTCTTTATATTATGATGAACGAATTGCTGGAAAGACCTCTTCGTGCCACACGAAATAGGTTTTTACCCATATCCGCAATAATTAGGGTCCGGTATATACATTTATTCGTCTTCGGGGCACGTCGCCATTCGAACCAGATTTCATATTGAGTTTTTCATGCGAGGTGATAAAATACTTTACAATCATCTATCCTTCGAATTCGCTCGAAAGTCTTCATTATCATACATATTGGCTCAAACTGCCTCAAATTGTTTTCTTCCGGAATTCGTCGATATAATTTGTTCGAATGCTCACAACTCTTCGAAAAATTTACCGATTGGCTACAATTTTGTTTCAAAATGTTGGCTCCTTCTCCTTGTATTTTTCCAAAGTAATAATTGGACAATTCTGAACTCACCTTTTGATACAGTGCCAGGAACGATAAAGATCATAAAGGAGATTCAGCAGGAGTATCATCACTCCTGTTTCCTTAGCAAGCATCGATAGAGCACCCAAGAAAACACTACTCCAAACATAGGGTGTCTGCTGACTACGGAATAAACAGAAAAAAATACAAGATTTAGTAAAAAGGTGTTTCATTGTTTCGATTATATGACGCAGTACGTCGACAGATTCAGAACTCATCGGGCCGGAGTTTGTTTCTTTTCTGAGGGATTGGCTGATACCTGCACAGTTCCTAACTTTTAGAATTGGCATTGAACGAATAGGAATCAAAATGTTCAAAAAGTTTTCACCTTGTAGTGTACGTACAGTGGAGAGAATACGAAAAGTTTTAACTTAAACAAAGTTTACGGCACTAACAGAGCGTTCTTCTCATTCAGGGACACTAGTTAGAGTAAGGGCTTTCACAACCCTTCATAGGCAAGTACTGACCAAGCTGGTGGTGTCTGAAAATACTTCGAAAATTTCTAGCTGTGGTTTGTGTTTCGAAAAAATTTGGAACAGTGAAGAATCTGTGTAACGCAATTCGTCATCAGAGCGTCATTTTTTTAATTTTTGAAAAAAGTTCGTAATCTCTCTAACTTCCGCCAATTGCAAGATATATTATCATTTTTTTTTCATAAATGAAGTATCATAATAGGAAGGTTGGTATTGAGTTTCGGGAATATCGGTCGAATGGTTTAAATTTTATGATCTTTCAAATTCTGCGAGAATGTCAGATTCTCGAAAATCGTCCGACCGTTCTACAAATTTTGTAAAATATTTTGTATAAGTTTTTACTTCCTCTTTATTTTCTAGAAAAGTTGCCATAATCATATAATTCTAATGCTAATAGAAAAAAAGCTGCAAATAAAAATTTGCAAAATGCTTTTTTAAGGTGCTCAAGATACACGATGCTCGAAGCTTCTCCTATGAGGAAGCTGAAATAAAAGATCCAGTTTCCTTAAACAGGAAGATTCGTAGCCGAAGTCAAAAAGATAGCTTCCTCATGGAGGAAGATTCGAGTATCGTGCATCTTGAGCACCTTTTGAAACCTCTTCAAATGACGATCGGAGACGCGGACAAAGTTTTGAGCACATTGGAAATGCCAGGTAAAAATGCTGAAACCGGATGATCAGGTTTAGCCCTTTTTTAATATTTTTAATTCAAGATATTTCAGTCTGCGAGTTGAATTTCGGAAACTTGGATGTTTCTCATAATTAGTCGGCAACGCCTCAGCCAATCTGTATCGCAATAATCTTATGTATCCAACAATTACCCAAATATGTCAGGGTTGCCGATCGGTGTGCATAATTTTGTGGAATATATTTATTAACTCGACTTCTTTTTGGTACTTTTAATCGCTCAAAGTACTTGACTGGTCGAGTTAAAATTGTATTACAGCGCTCATGATTTTGTTATCAGTGAGTGAATCCTTTAGAACAGAGGAGGCTTTCTGATGAAAGCAATTGTGCAGACAGAAATGATTATATAACCTGGTGAATATTTGTGTCGAGCAGCACCTGTGCCATCTGTCAATATGTATATATCTGCTACATGCATGTAAGCCTGTATGCATGCAAGTACGTATATTTGTAGTTTCCTCGATTGTTGAGATTACCGCCGGCATGGATCAATTCATACGACAAGTTTATGTGGCATCCTGAATGAAGTTTTTCTTGAAAACTACTCTCTGAATCATAAACAGATGTAAATTAAGATTGAATGACGTTTGAGATATAAGCCCCTATATTATAGTAATAGACACGAAACGTCTTCAATCTCCGGCTGGCCTATACGTGACGATTCATAATGTGGTTGAAATTTCCTTCCGTGTTTCTACTTCACATTGAAAAAAATAATACTTTTTATAGTCGCGTCAATACCTCCATACCAGATGCACAATGTTTATGAAGAATTATTCGTCTCAATGCTCTTCATTAGCCGAAACTTTTAGCATGCGCAAATGTACCGGTGCAGTAAGGAATGCAACAAATCTTTGAGGAATTATTAGCACAAAATTTGTTTTTTGTTCTCTTTTAGAAAGTCAACGGTAGAGTTTAGTTAATGCTCGTTGCGACTGTCTGTTGCAAGGGCTACTCTGTTTCAAGGTTGCATGTCACGGTAAATTAGTTTACTTTATAATTCCGTCATCACGTTTCCTCTTTGTCCCTCGTGCTTTTATGTTTGTCTCTGAGTCCAGCAGGAGCGTTACTCATGAGAATGAATGGCCTGCGCTATGTCTTGGCGCCATAGCGTGGTGAGTACTGTCGCGACCTACCCTCTCGAGAAGTAACATCCATCCGCCTCAACGCATACGCAGTTATTGTAATTTCGGTGGAGGAAAGTGGAGAACGAATTTAACGAATTGATTATAAAAAAGTGAACTTTGGTAAAGTTAAAAGAGAAAATAAGTATTCGCTGTTTTCTCTATAAGAAATCTCAAGAAATATTTATTAATCAAATTGTATACACCTTACACGAAAAATACCTCGAAAGCTAATTAATGAATTTTTTCAATACTTTTCCGTACATTCGTTCGGCTTTCGGAGGTTATATTTTTCATCTAATCAGTTCCTGTGCTAATCATTGCAGATCGGGAGAAGTCTTCAAAAGAGTTACCCTCAGCCTGTGCTATTAGAGGACCTTTCGTTAACGGTTTCAAGTTAATGGTCTTCCGTAGACAAAGGCTATTGCTCCAGCCCATTTTTTCACGTGTTATCGTATAATCAGCACTTTTCTAAATTCCTGACCATCTTTAGAGAAAAGCTGTTAAAGTTGGCGGGCTCTAAGCTGTCGCTTATTTAAGTGCAATTCTGAATGACGATGTTTCAATTCAAAGAACGCTGAATGAGTAGAGGCAACGACTGAAGTGAAGCCCATCATAGTGTTTTTTAGAGGTACTTCGGATTTCATACTGGAGCTTCTTTTGCATGCAGACGCGAACCCATTCGTTATATTTAAAATTTGCTTACCCATGATACGCGAGGAACGACAGTAAGAAAAATATGCAGGCCAGAACATCAGCCCTTCCTACGATCCCAGTAACCTGTAACAAATAATAAATGGAATTGCTCTGTATTACTTTTCTTTTTACTTTATCGCTTTTCCGGCTTCGTGTATTTATTATTTCCCATAGACACGATATTCTATCAACGTCACGGGCAGAGCATACAAGACGACAGTTTACTCAAGATGACAATCCATCACCGTCTAAGTCGATTGGATCTTGAAAATCGTTTCACATATATCGAAACGATCCCTTCGCGTTCAGAACCCTCATTCAACCTACTTAAGATAATCAACATCGTGAGGAGTGGCTGTCTCTTTAGGTGTGACCATTTTTGAGGATGCTCGAGTAAATAACTTCCAAGTGAAAATGAAGATTCTGAACTATGAAGGTGCGTTTACAATTTATTCCAAATGTTCGTTCAATAGTAACGAAGGAGAAATTACGATTATACGTGAAAAATAGTAAATCGGCGATGAACTAAATTGAAATAATCGATGATGGAGAAACCTAACCAAACCGCAGGCTTGCTCATTTTCTTTTTTCTGTTTGTTACAATATTTCATGGAATATTTCAGAAATGCGCTACACTCGATGATAACACAACATGACATGGTGCTGAAATGAGGAATCTTGAATCGATCGATACAAAATATTATGTATTCACGAACAGGGGATTCTTTTATGTCTAGCGTATGTGTCTGTACATATGTATATTAATGAAATCAGAACATAGATAATGGCAGGCTGTTGCCTCGGCTGCAACATTGTGCTCAATTGGATGTTCTCAACGCTCAATTTAGTTGGTGGTAGTTTGCTCTAGTTCAAATAACCACTCTCTGCCGTCTGTCCTCTACTTCGTCAGTCCTCGAACAGAACTATTTCTATGCTATGAACTACCCTTGGATCTCACCATCCAACCAACTTTGTTGGAGGTCCAAATTGTTTGTATGAACCGTAGGAAGTACGTGAGAACTGTGATGGTCACTGTTCCAAATATCTTTTGACTCCAGTTTCTTATTGCTTGTTTTCATCATTTGAACAAGGGCATTTCATAATTTTACCTGATCTCTTTCAATCGCTTTGGACTATCAGGACGCCCATCAATGACCTTTTGACTCTTTAGAGCTACTATGGGTCAAACTATTCTCTTTCTTCTAATTAAAAAAAAATAATACGTCCATAAAGGCTGTTGGCACCATTAGCCACCTCTCGTCCATCACAAAAGTCCTCTCACTCGTGGCTCTTCTGAGCTCAACGTTTTTCAACGTAAATTAAACTTCGGATTAAAGGTCACGTTGAACAAGCGACGAGCAGGACTCACCCACAATTGGGTCAACATGAGACAACGACGGGTTTCCATGGCTGAGGAAATTGCGTGAGTCTAATGTGGTACATGAAAATTACCGTGTACTAAGCTACACAGACTTCCCAGGGCATAGCTTCGAGAAGCTTCACATCTAGGCTAGTCAACGAAATCGGATGCAAGGAACACTTGCAGCCTCTTCGTTGAAATTGTTGCCATGGAACCGTTTGTCCGGTGCGTACGAAGTGCCTGTAACATTATAGCTGCGCAGCGAAAACAGATCACGACCATGGTATGGGAGCCAATCCTGTCGAAATCATCATCTTGACTCTCCAATTTGTTTCGTTCTATCAAAATTCTATATATCGAGAGGCCACCAAATTATTTTTTATCAAACCTTTTCTGCAACAAAAGTGATTTCCATAGAGTTTTTTTAAGCGTTCGCAAGAACGTTCTATTTATGGTTGCACTACTTCTGGAGTATGCGCGAATGCTTATGTGATACGTATATCTATAATAGACCCATGCACACATAGGTGATGACACCTACCTATACCTATAGCGATAGCAATATAGAAAAATATGGATTATAGAGAGTACACACAGCGTTTTATACTCGCAATATGGATATCAAATTCTTCGTGACTCTCAGCTCTTTGTTACATTCACCCTGATGTAAATTCATATGCCGTGAAATAACACTTTGCAAACAATTTATAGATCGATTTTCTTGTAAAAGTCGAGAGTGAGATAGACTTTTGCTGACTTGATGGTCCGCAGTTTTTACCTATAAATTCTGGATATTTAATTCCCGAAAAAACAATAGTGTTGACTCGTGGCTGACGTGTTTCGTTCAATTAAGCGAAACATGTCGATTAACGCCTCAAGTCTCCACGCGTCCTCTGATAAAAACAAAACATTATCTGTACCGAACCCTCGAATCCATGATCATTAATCACTTGTCGCAGTCGACTTATACGCTCGAATAGCCAGTGGAATTACAGCTCAAAGACGGTCTTTTGGTATTGAAGACTGTTTGGAAGACGGAAATATCCATGTCAAATCAGACTAGTCGAATGAGTGCCATGGCTAGTTGAGATTCTAAAGATGGAGCGATCTTCCTTCGAAATTCACCGTCGTGGTGTTTGTGACCTTTCGCACAACATAGCTGAATACATGTTAAATTATTCGGAAGGGTTGGGGCTCGCGATTGAGTTTTCTCTAATACCGTGGAATACGAGCTGAACGGACAGCGTATGACGAAGGTTATGATTTACAGTTCGAAAAGGACCAAATGAAAAAAAAAAAATCCCTTGCAAAATCATATCGAAGCTTGAAAATATGGAGAACATTTAGACGAATTTTGAAATTGACAAAAAAGTTGAAGGAGGAATTAATTCACCAATGTTCGACGTTGCAGATCTCCGAACACTTTCATTTTCGATATTCGTCGTGGTTTCCATAAATTAATGAATTTCCCAATGAACAATTGTCAATAGTGCTTACAGTTTCGGATTTAAAGGGAATATCGTGTATTATGTCTCAATAGGTCTATTGTTGAATAGTTTCGTCATGATGAAAATTTCACGTGATGTAGGCTTCACCACGAACGCGCCCCTGAAGTATGTGGGGTGTCTAATGCTGCTCATGCAGTTTGAAATTAGTTGACGTTAATTGAGAGCGAATATCGTGAGGGCTGCATGCTCTTAATCGATTCAAATGAGCCTGGTATGAAGAACAGCGGCAATGGAGCAGACACTAACGATACGAGGGGAGCCAGTAGTTTGATGAATATCAACTCCAAACAACCTATGATTGAGGAGTATTCACTTTTTAACCAGAAATTTCAATATACCAAATTGTGTCAACTCACCAGTAATATCTGGTTGTCCCAGGAAATTATTTCGTAGTTAATTACAAAGTCTCCGGAACTTCAGTACCTGCATGTCTGGGAAAGCTCGCCAGCGGAGACGCTTTTGAACGAGGAATAACTATGTTTTTATTACAGCTACTGCATCTCGTTCCCATTCCATTTCTTATTCCATGTGGCCCTTACTCGTGTATGCCGATTCATCCCTGTTCGAAATCTCCAGGTTATATGGCAAACATGACAACTTGACGAGTCGGCTTCAACTAGGGCTCCTATAGTGGCAATATCCGTTAATTAAACGTCCGACTACTCGTAAAACGGTCCTTGCCAGCTCAGAATCTCGTTTGGAAGGAAAAGGACACGTAGAGTAGAGAGTCCGAGATAAGGAGTGAAGCAGGCAGGAGGAAAGAGCACTGGACCACCACACCACAGTTCAAGAGCTTCTCTTCCTCTCGCTACCACAGGCTTTCCTCTACTTGCTCTCGCAATTACTGTCCACGTAGCTTTCGAAGCTTTCGAGAGCATCCACCAACTTTCACGGAACAAACGTTAGGCCAGCCTGAAAGTGTCGTAGTTGCCACGTTTTCTGTCGAATTCCTATGGGGGAATATACCATGTGTATGTTTGTACATGGGTGTGACATTCTTGCTTCGAGCTGTCTCCACTTTTACCAATTCTTAATCATCTTTCCGTTCACCACGTAGCATTTACTACTTGTATCAGGGCGGGATCTGTACTCGTACAAAACTGCACCCACGCATTACCAGTTCGATGTAAGAGGCATTTTGTGAGGAATACACGGTCCGAAGTAATTTTGAGTGAAATTTTAAAGCTCAGATTCATTAGTAGTCCTGATTTATCTTGCAGAAGCTAACAGCTTCGTCAACATCTCGTTTCGAATATAAGAAATTGAACGTAAATTTTGGGGAAAAGGGTTATACCAAACGATGAAGAGGCAGTGTTTCGCAACGAACATTCCACGTGGAATGGTCGATACATATACTTGTGACCTTTAGCTCGTACTTCCCAAACTTTTTCGTTGACAGTCCATCCCTCGAGAGATTCTATCCGATCAACCGAAGATGGCTGACGACACGGATCAGAACAGATATCGAGAAAAACTTTGTGACCGTCGACAAGACGAGTATCTAGCGTTGGGAAAGTGAGGCTGAGAAGGATATAAGAACGAGAAAGGGGGAGAAGTCTTGCTTTCCCTGGATGTTTTATAAAAATATCCTGCCAACACGGGGAACGTGGGTGGACTCCAGCAAAGCCCTCATTCTATGGTTCATCTCAATTCCGCTGATTTGATTTTTTGATAAGGCTCGTCGAGATATATTATTTGATTTAATCTCAAGCGAGTCTCACACTATGAAAATATCTTTTTTTTTACTCTGCAAAACTTTTCTGTTTCACCAAAATAAGATTGAAACACACAAAATGAGAGCAAAAATTATACTTTTCTTTTAATCCACATCGGAGCGACTGGAACGACTGTAAAAACAGCCAATTGACCACCTTTAATCTCTTTTAGATCTGTATAGAATTTTAATTTTCCAATAGGATGCTTGGGACGAAATAAAATATTCGCAACACCCAATATACGGCTCCAACAACAGAACACTTTGCCTGACAGTTAGACGCTCTCGTGAGTCAAGAAATCAGTCATCCAACTATGCAGCACGGAATTTTTTATAAGCCCGCCAGAATAGGTGTCACAGACCTTTATAGTAAAAGCTTTCGTAAAAAAAGTTCTAAGTGAAGCTATGGTGAATTTAATGTATTCGTTATAAACCGCAAAGCCACTCGGCATCACCGAGGAGTCCGCTGGCAGGGTCGTGGCGGTAGAACGAGCAAACCGAGCTGTACTGACACCTTCGGATAGCGAGTAAAAGTAAAAAAAATGCAACTGAGAGATGAAAGAGAGCGACGGGGAATATAAATGTATATGAACATGTGAAACGAGGCAAAAAAAAGAAATCCAAACCGAGAGTAAGGGAACGAAGATGGAGAGAAAGAATCTGGTTAGACCACAAAAAAGTTCGTTTCCCTTATCGCTATAGGAAAACCACATTTCTATCTACTCGTTTCCGTCGTCGTCGACGAGCTAACGTGCGACGCAAACCGCCCCTTTCATCGCCGTAAATTGAAGCGGCGATGGTAACGAGCTCCGGGCAATGACAGCGGGGAGAGGAAGAAAGAGGAGAGAATAAACGTGATAGTATCCCAACGACCATCGGCACATGCGCCCATTTGGCATCTTCCCTACGAAAAGAAAATTTAGTGCGAATGTGATTAATATTTCGGATGCTCTACTGATACCGTTGGGTACAAAATTCTGCAAAAAAGTGAACGAACATCATTTTTTCAAAATTCACTTAACATAGATCCTTACATAATACGTGTTTCTATAGTTTTCTTGCGAAACAAAACCTTCCTTGTCGCGTTTCTACGTGACGTAGAATATGTAATATTGTTCTAATCACCGGTGGATATTTTTTCCTCGCCATTGAACGCTGGTGATAGTTTTTGAATGATGAAATTCCTTCCCTTAATGAAATTCCACTATAAATAACGGGAAGCTATAAAACTTTAATTACTTGTGAAATTGAGTCGATTTCCCAAACCAAAAGTACTAAACGTGTAAACGATCTCGAGACGATTGTGAAACACAAAACACCCATCGGCTTAATTGTATATGCACCGTCTACAAATCGTACCCCAGCAGCTCTCAAAAATTCTTCCAAGAATGGAAGCCGTGCGAAGCTGTTAAACTTTCCGTTAGCCAGTTCTTTTTGGCCGTGAACGCGTCGTAAATCAGGGATAAATCACTTTAGCGCTTCGGACTGTTAACTCCAGGTCGATAATGCTCGTTCTCACTAGCGAACCCCGACGAAATCGATAGCTCGCGATAATGAAAGTTTTAACTCAAGAAGTTAAGTAAACGCTATGTATACGTACACATGCATATATAACCTCAAATCGTTATTTTGCCTTCGTTAATCTATCATTGTTCGATTAAAATACTATCGAAAAATAGGAACTGTTCATTTTAATGCCAGAGCTTTCGAACAGTTATTCCATCATATTGTAGCCTCACCTATTGTGATGGACAGGAACGGAATTTTCCAGTTTGTAGCCATAGAAAACCCCATGAATTAAAAAAAAAAAAAAATTTTTAACTTTGTCAGAGTCACGTACTTTTCTCCTTCGAAATGGACGATTCGAAAGAAAATAAGCGATTAATTGATGAATGTTTTTTTGAGAAACGAGTCAGTCGACTTCATATTAAAAAGTAGCAATGATGTTTCCATGAAAATAAGAAAATAATGCTGAACATTTTTGGATCGTATGCTGCAAAATAATGTGTCTTATTTATATATATGAATCTGGAGAGTTCATAAACCGAATGGGTAATAAAAGTCTTATACTTGGTTGGGGCTCCTTTTTCTTGGGATCCCGATTTCCGATATAAACGATAAATTTTCTTACCGTGATTCTTATCGTCGTCGTAGGTACGGTACAACAGGTCTAGCTTCGTGAGATATGGAGGCAGTCTCCACTGAGCGTGAATAAAGCACTGCAAAGGCGGATCATCTGGGGAGACGAGAGGGTCGTAACTCTCTTATGGCTATAGAGCGAGCTGGGTAAAAAGGATAGAGTCGTGATTCGCAGAGATCTAAACAGCTACTGGTCAAAACCGTCCACTAAAGGTTTCGATATAATCAAAAATCGGATCGAGGTGCTCGTTCATATACAAATTGGCTGCGCTCCTTTCAAGCATCTTGTCATGGTTTATTTAGTATCGTAACATAAATTGCACAACCTGTTCGGGAATGAGTAAAAGATTTTCAAACCTTGCACTATGTTTTATGATGAGTGACTATTCAATTTGTCGATTTTAGTAATTCTTTAATTTTTTTACAGTTTTCAGGCTTTGAATCTGCAATTTAGAAAAAAAGATCGATCATTCTTGGCAGGCTGAGAATATTGTATGTCGTACACTACGCATGAAGTGTACCAATGATATTTGCTGTTGAAATTCACGATCGATTGATTTGGATTGTATATTCAAGATTGCTCCATCTCTCTCTAAATAGGATCGGGTTCTTGCCTTGCTGGCATTCAACGGTGAGGTGATTGAACGGGAACTTTGCCGAGTGTGACGAGATTTTCTTCGTTCGTTTTCATGGAACTTGAATCTCGTTCAGAGACGCTCGCGCGATTTTCCGTATGATTTCCCTGAACTGCATGGCTCAAATGATATGCCAAAGGGTCTCATAAGTAGTGGGGGAAAAATCATGTATATAGAATTGTTTGTGAATAAAATGGTGTTGAGTTGAAACCCACACCAGTCCTTCCCTGTTTATACACACTTCTTGTTCTTTTCACGTATTTGTTTTGGATTAAAGCCCTCTCGTCCTTGCCGTCTTTTCTTTCCATACGGTCGCCCTTTTCTACCGGCCATTAGTCGTAGGAACGTGTGTCGAAGATTTGCAGTCAACCTTTGACTGCGGGAATGTCAATCTAGCGATGCCTTCTATGCTTCCAGGCGAAGACTCGATGCAAGATTTTCTACAACAACCAGAACATTTTGGTTTACTTATTTGCGCCCGAAAACCCATGGGCTCCATGAAAGTTGATTTTTTTATTATTTTACATCGAAAATTTCACTGTATTATTATGAGTGATTAAAAAGTTCATTCTGAAGTTTTGTACATTTGACGTAAGCAAATATATGAAATCTTTTCGAATCAATCGTTGCGCCGAGAGTTCGAGGTTGAGGGCTCCATGAACGCTGCTTTGGTTGAGCAGCACCGTGTGAAATAAAAAGACAACAGGGACAATTTTTTCTGGTTCGTACTGGCTCCGCCATTTCTTTCGAATTCGTTTCTCAAGAACAACCTTCGTGGTGCTCACCGCGTCGAAAGAGGTGGAAGATCGATCACGCCGCCATACAGACTCGAGAAAGAGCCTATAGGAATAAGCATTTCAGGCCTACAGAATTCGTACGTTGTATAATGGTTCTCTCGATGTCTTTCTCGTTCCATGATCAATATATCCGTTTCAAGATTGACGTGAACGAGAGGTGTAATTTTTTCGCAAGAGCTTATTCTCAGGAAGATTGATTGAATGGGACTCGTACCAATTTTTTTCCCTGAGAGCTAAAATCTCAGAGAGTGAGAACAATGGAGCAAAGCAAAAAGAAAAAAAAGGGGGTCTTGAGATTCTTTATCGAAAAACATCGCCTGACGCAGTATTAACTCGAGGGCTTTCATTATTGTTACCGTTCGGGAAAATATAACGAATAATCCGTCGATTCAATATTTTTTGATAAATTACCTGGATAGTACAATTTCAATTAAGAAAATTGATGAATTTCGTAATGAGCAGTGTTTTCACGGGCTTTTGTCACATTGGACGTGAAATCGTCGTAAAATCAAATAACCATGGTGTCGTGTATTCGTGTCAAGTATAAAGCCTTTGATTGTCCTCCGCGCAATTGAGGATTCGACTGATGTCAAGGGCGTTAGATCCCGAAAAGCCATGGCTGATCGCTCCCATTTCGAAGCACACAACTCCAGCAAATTTAGCCGGGATATTAGTGGTTTAGTCTCGTTAAAGCCTTAACATGACATCAACTTCGATCTGACGAGGGAGGGGTATCGTGTTGCGGGAATAGCATGAGAAACGGGAGGACAGCGAGACCTGTAAGCAACGTGACGAGACCCTTGTCTGGCCAGATTTGTATATCATGGGGTGCATGTATGTATTTTTTTTATTTTCGTACACGAGAGATATGTGGTCAAGCATCATCGATTTGTATGATGGACCGGGTCCTACCAACAAGAACCACCAGATATACGAGCATTGTCTACTGACCGAACGAACACGATGACCGAGCAGCTCTTGTTGCACAAAGTTATGTTGACTGTTCAGTGACTGACGAATATTCGAGTCTCGGACTATCGTCGTCTCACTCACTCGCTCCGCTCGGTCGACTTAAGTTATTAACGATATCAAAAGACCCTAACCGTCATCTATTTTCATAAACAAAAAATAATAGTCGAGAAATACGGAGGAACTTCATGTTGAAGAAGTCTCGACCACTCATTGACAATATATACGCTCACGGTACGTTATAAGGAGAGAACGATGAGATCCACAAACAGGTCAGGAAAAGTTATAATTTTCCAGGCTCCAGATCGACACTTTGAAATATTATCTTGATATTCTCTTGACGAGCTCAACACGAAGCTTTCGTTTCGATCTCATTCAAATATGCATAATCCAAAACAAGTCAATAACTATAAAAACTCCTTGTACATGTATCATAATACAAAAGTACAGGCTCAGCTGTGTTGGGGATCACTGTTATGTACTGTATTTTTATCGATTGCCTCGCAACGAAAAATATTGTAATGAGCGATACAGAGAAACGTTATGAGTTTTATAGAAACATTCGTGGTTATCTCTGAAGTGGATACATGTACAAAAACTTATGAGATATCAACTTGAGAAGCTGAAATAGTTATAACGACCCGAAGAAATTGGTCAGGAAGTTTTTCGACATCCTTAAAAAATAATTCAACAGAAGGAGTTCTTATTCCATGTCCTATTGGCAACTTTCCTTTGAATAGTAACGATCGGTGATGGACGACATGGAAAACTTTGAACGCAGAAATCATTTTCGCTTCGAATATAGTTGGTCTTGTGAAATTTTCCTGCATGTCAAAACTTTTGTTTGAGTGAAATAAACAAGAAGTACTATTCCAGAACTGGAAGGTTACGTCTTTGTAATAATGTCCATACGTGGTGGGCTAGACTGTATATATTAGATGCGAGTGAAGGAACGACGATGGCCATTCGTGGGAGAGATGTCCAAAAACAAAGGACCTTAATGCTGCATTAAAGCTTAAGACAAATTTGTTGGTCCTCCCGTATCGCTCTACTATCTCTTGAGCCCTCGCCGTATTGTTCGACGTGCACACGCGCTTAACGACCAAACAATTTTAGCTTAAGCATATTGCAAAGCCTTCTCATCATTGTCTCTCATTTTTCCTAAATTATATTATCTTTAATATTAGGCCCTGATTAGGGTCATCTCCAGGCTTTTGTGTCCATGTTCGTGTCTGCGTGTGAGTACATCATTGATCGGCTTCGATGAACTTGCCCACCGTGCATGTACCTCATACATATACCTCAGTAATCTATCCATGTGAAGCTCTCGTACATGTATCGGAGCATTTACCTCTGAAACAACAGACTCTCTGAAATAACAGATAAGCCATAATCCATCCAAGCGATGATTAATAGTAGCTGCGCATTACGCACCAAATTGTGGCAAATTATACGAGCTTGTTCCCTGCAAATTTCCATCCCTACTCGCCAACGGAAGTTAATCCACTTACAGTTTAAGAATCTCCCGCCGATATATCTCTTAATAAGGAAATCTTCTTTTTATATATTAATGTCCGGCCTTTCGGCGCCCATTGCGCGCTGCATTTCATAAACGATTAATGAAGGTGACAACGCCTTGAGAGTTGCTTTGTAAATTAGTTTATCGCCTGAAGCTTTTGCCGTCAATTGAAAATTTGGATTTTCTACATTCCTGAAACTCGTGGAAACGTAAAACTCGCTTCTTCACGATGTTGTGTTGACGTTTTTTTTTATTTCCCGCAAAGTACTTACCGCTTCAGTGTGAATGGGGTGCGCTGCGAAAAGCAGACCGGTCAAAGCTGCGAATCCGGGTCGAAGTGCAGCTACTACCAGACTAACTCTCGTCACGAGGACACAGGCCGCTGCATGCAAGGCTACGTTCGTTGCATGATACCACATCGGTGTCAGGCCTGCTGTCATATAGTTTAACCTGGAACAAGAATTTGGAAACAAGGATTGAGCGAATAATTTCAAAAAACTGCCACAACATCCAGCAAAAGGTTGTCATCCATCTGTATTTTTTATTTGATATAGCAATCATCGTGAAAAATCGTATACGTAGGATTAATCCGCAATAAATTCATATATTCATGCTAGAAATAACGATAAAAAACTAGCTTCGTTTTCTAAATCCATCTGGAAGAAAATGGCGAAAGTTTATGGATATAAATGTTTGAAAAAAATGTTACGTTGCGTAGCCATTAGCTATGGATGTCATTTTGTACTTTCATATCAGCGAGTCGATTCTCATCGATCTATTACGTGGAGCTAACACACCATAAATATGGTGGTCGATCGACTGACGAATTCAAACTCGATCAATCGGTCGTAATTGAAACCAGACAGCGAGGATTATAATTTCGTCTTGGTTGGCCGATAGACATTCAAGATTGGATTTAGCGCCAACCGTGATTCATCGATACAAGTGAATTCTCTGTCACTTGAACCGAATAGAACGTAGTCATTTGCAGTGATCACGATTGAGTAATTGCTTTCGGTGAAACGCGCTCCATACATCCGGATGGCTGATCACTCTAACCTTGTTCCAGAAATGGAACATTCGGTCCTGCGATATATCTCGTGGTGCAGCCGCGAGTGTAGTTCTACATTTTGCTCATACCGTAATTGAACCTCTCTGTACGTACATCGAATTTTCCTGGAACCGCCCAAGCGGCCATTTTTTTGGAATATCATTTGATTTGTATTGAAATAATAGAAGTCATCCAGTCGGTAAGAATATTTGGCACGTTGTTCGAATTTTGAATAGGAATTTTCTCCTTATCAAATATCATTTGTATACGCTCGCTTCGTCTCGGATCCCTTTTGCCGAAATTATTCAGCTTCGGACTATTTGAAATAAAAGAATGAAAAAGTGCCCGGTGGATACAGCGACAGAGAGACAAAATAATAAATGTTCCGTGGTCGACAAGATGACAGCAGTTGAAAGACGCTCAGCGCATAAAAACCGTTGGGTCCATAGGAGATGGAATATATACTGAGAAAACGGGTCGAGCCAGCAGGAGATCAAGATGAAAACAAACACCGTTCAGCCGCTGACGCGAGCTCCGGAGCCATAATTTTGGAAGTCTGCCGGCGGCATAAGGGCGATGCCCCTATGGGATGCAGAGGGTGTACTACCCACCGGGCACCCCTCGCGCACGACGGATACGAAATTTTGGCAATGTTCCAGGTGTCAAGGATCCCTCCGAAGATTCAGGCCATCTATACATATATATATGCAAAGCCTTAGGACTCGTGCCTGCTTCGTCTCTGGTCAAACAAAAGCGACTACCACACTGGCTTTCTCGCTATAACGAGGCTGGTGTTGGAATCTGCAGAGCCGCTACCACCGTTCCATCATTCTATTTGCTACACGGAATAGAACAAACTATGTCCCACTGTCTCATACGATTTAAGACGGATATACGGATTGCTGATTGCGAGCTATAAACCATCTTGTTCTGATATTCTCAAATGTTGCTCTACCGTACTTCGTCATCCCTAGATAGTGCTTGCACAACGTGAGGTTGCCTTAATTCCGTGTGTCTAGTATATTGCGCCTGTCTTTACTTGCGCTGAGGCAACTGTAGTTAATTTTGCTTGCTCAGCCCGAGTGACCACCAGAATAAACCTCGAATCACGTTACCCCGAAAAACCCTGATTACAAAGCCAATTCAAAAGAAAAAAGAACCAAAAAACATTAACCAGACAAGGAATGATGCATCCAAAAGCGTAACATGTTCAAAACTACAATCTACTTCACTAAGCTTTTAAAACAAATTAATAAAAAGCTAAATACCTCACATTTACATAGGAAAACAAATCCTCGTGTCGACCAATTCTGTTTAAAGTATTACAGTTTTCTTCGCTGTTTTTGTTATAACCAAAGCGAAAAGTGTAAGACCAAAGTTTACAATCTCGTGTAACTCGAAACAACAACAAACAGCAATCCGCTGTTATTCAAGTAGTGCGGTTGAAAGGAATGCGTTTGTCATATCTAATCTATCAAATGAAAATTTTGAAATTCATAGGAATATAGTTATAAAGTAAATGAAATACGAAGACCTGCCGAGAGGATAGCTCCAGAGAAATAAAAGTTTTGTTTCTTGCAATGGACATCAACTTCATTAAATAGAAGATGAATATTCTGGTACCACAGTATGAAACTCAAAAGTGATATTATATAACGAGATAGTTCGGATAACGTTTTTTTTTCGTCGACTGTTCGTCCCTTTTTCCTCAGCAGCAGAGGTCTTTTTATTCCAAGCGAACTTTGCTGAACTTTCAACGATGTTGCTGTTTCTTCCTCGCTACTGCAGCACCAGAGCGTTTCCGGTAAAATTCTCTTCCGTACTCCTCGGTCTTGTTTTTTCTGCTCTCGCTCCCCCATATTGAACATCCACTGGCCTCGATCTTACATTGCTTTTTTTCTCGCCGAAAGACTCTGAACTCGGAATATTTTCCCTCTGTGCTATTTCGTCTGCCTCACAATGCGGATCACAGATCCCCATTGGTTAGCGTCTTCGGACGGACGAAATACCCATTACAATATGGCGTACTTTATTCGAATATACATCCGTACGAATGTATAAACCTCTGTTGCATCAATAAATCGATATGTGAGCGTCACAGAGGTGCAAAGTAGTCGGTCTTAGGAGGTGCACATCGTGTGACATATTCGTCGTGTGCGGTTCACAAGGGAAAGAAGAACCGAATATTTGTGTACTAAGACCGGAGTAGAGTTCCATCTCGCGTGTACGATTGCCATGTACATCGAAACAATTTTGAGCTTCGATCTACGTATACATATACTTGTTTCCAGACCCGCACGTGCAATTCAACGTTTTCTCCATTTTTCCCTACAGTCATGCACTCGCCCTTGCCGATGCTGTGATTTGAAGGACGCTTCGGTCTACAGTCACGACCAAGAGACATCGAGTCACGTTCCAGCGTTAGATAACTCGTCCGGAGCCGTTTTGCAGCATCCCCTTCATGGTGACTTCGCGCGCACATAAGCAGCATGGCAATTACGAGTTCTAGCTTTTGCTACTGTATCCCACTCCCTCGCGATTGTATGCAAAAGTAATAAGATATTCAAAGTTTCTCGTAGCTTTCCGCTGTCACTCTCGCAACTCGATATGGGGAAGTAAGAGCTCTCACACCTTATCCCAACTTCCAATCCATCGTTCAATGTTAGATAAGGATGCCGATGTCGAACTGTTAATTATACTGGAGGAATAATCATTCGATCCTCTTGATATAACTTCCATGATATTTTTATGGTACATCCCGATAAAAATCCACTGGGCGTTAAAATCTACTCACGAAATTACTTAAAAAAACATTGTCCGGTAAATAAATTGATTTTCATACGTGACTATTTCGCTCTTCTCATCATTAGCCGGCCTATTACAGGCTCGTAATGCTATATAAAGCAAATAGCACAACAAGAAATAGAATGGATTTGCCATTGAGAGTAAATATGAGATAGCATAGGGGCTGGGAACTTTCCAACGTTATATGCACAATAGACTTCTCGGAGAATATAGAGCAGCGCACAAACTATATACCAAAGCCCAGCACATATATGTTGTATTTTATGTTGTCGACTCTCTCTGTAAATAGAAGCATGGACGAACGAAAACCAGAACATGCGGATTAGAAAAGAGAGAGAGAGAGAGAGAGAGAAAGAGAAAGAGAGACGTCTGACTAAATTGTCCGCAGACTGACCGCTCATCCTTTATCTCCTTTTCCAGTTCTCCACCTCTCAACCTGAATCGTTTTGCGCCTGCTGCTCTATTCCGTTCCCCCATTATATGAGCTTTCACTTTGAGCTCTTTTTTCCTGATGAGCCTGGAGAGTTCAATATTCGCTGCCCCAATTGTGTATATTTTTATTTCAGGCCCATCCCCGTTACGAATGCATTATTTTTGACCTTCCTTATCAATTTGAAAATTCTACCCAACCCTGTTGGGTAGAATTCGCTTCTTTGTGCATGCGGAGCGAAACAAAACCGACTGGCTGTTTCAGTTGGACTCTGACCCAGAAAATCTGTGCACGTTTATTTAAACACAAATATTTTTCGGCCCATGAATTTCGAGATTAAAAAGTTTCTACTGGCTCCTGTTGGTTACTCAAATCATAATACGTACGTCTGTAGTGATAGCTCGATTATGATAATGCAGGCTACGCCAGCAGGTTACGCTCACATTGTATATGCAGACGTAACATCGTATGTATCTAATCGGCTATGATTGAAAATGTTGGGTAAGAAAGGATAAAGGAAACCCTCATATTTTCGTACTTATACGCGAAGCGCGTAAGTAGAGCGGCACGAAACTCACGCTTTGAGATGGTACGTGGATCCCATGGGGGAGAGATCTGACGATAAAGATTTTTTTTATATCGAGCGACGTATCCAACTTTGGAAAGAGGATGTCAGGGAAAAATATCTTCATCTTCTCGATTTGCGTGATGATTGAATCTTTTAGGCAAACGTGTTACGTTTATGTGAAATATTCAAGTGTACACACGGCAGAACGTTATGCGTCGTCTATTTCCAACAATCTTTTGCGATCGAAAATACGTTGTTACGGTATAAAAAAAGTTGATGCTGAAGCGAATCTATTACTTTAGGCTGATAGGATGAATGAAAAAGGATTTGAGATTTGCATTTGGAATCTCTAGGAATGATACGAAAGCCGGATGATGACCAGGGAAAATGAAAAATGCGATATGCCTTTTGAAATTTTGATGCAGTCGTTTTCTGCCGCGAACTCGACACCCGATCATCGTGCTTCATGTCGTGATTTTTCCCACCACGGAACAATGAGTACGCAGCCATACTTTTCATAGGGATGTTTGCACCTGGATCTCCATATATGCGTTAAATAATTCCCGGTATTCCTTTTGACTTGTCCCCCTTCCTCGTTCAATGGGAAACAATGACAGGAAAAGTGGCAAATACCGTCGAGGGGCTTTTGTCATTCCAGGTACAGTCACGCATTTCTCTGAATAGCGAGTTTCGTACACAATCCTGACGATCTATGTGCATGAAATATTTTCAAGCAAACGTGAAAATGCGTCAAACGTAACCAGGCATGAACACATGAAATATTTTAGGGGTGAAAAAGTCATTGCACTGGACTTCCGTATTGCAGCGATGAACTTGGATGGCGCTGCTCATTGCTAAACCCGAATAACCGCTATTTTTTCGCACTATCATTCTTGTTCGTCCTATTCTTTTTTTTATGACTACTGCGTGCTTTTCTCTTTCGCGTATAACTAACTCTCCAACCCGTTCCATGCTATGCTCCGGTTGTATTTATTGTAGACCAGCCCAATCGGCTTTTAACTATTTTTATTTTTTTTTATTCAAATGGTATTTCTCGCATTCGCTCGTTTTTTCGACCGTTGGAAGTAACGGCCACACTGCTACGAATACTGGCATGAACCAAACTGATGAAAAAAAGTTTGCGGTTAGCCCCGATCGATATGCTGCATTTTTTCCCATTTTTCCATGTGCCCACGTTCGTTCTCTGCACATTTAACGGCAAATGACAAAAGAAATTATCTTCAAATACACACTTTGCACATAGTGTATCTTAGAGTAAGGGGGCAACATGAAAAAGGCTCTAGAGAAGCCATGCAAGAAGACGAGCTTGGACAGATGCTCTCGATTTATCAAAGAAAGTAATTGTGCCAATTTATTGGCACATCGATCGATTTTTGTCGCGGTCGGCCTTCGTTGAATACAAGTGCAAACCATTAAACGCGAATTCGATAACAACAATAAATAACGTACACGCTCTCAGACTCGGAAATGTTCGATTGAATTTTCAATCAAGGAAAGAACGTTTTATCTTTGATTTTGATGTAAAAGTTATATTTTTTTTTCTACCCACGCTGACCAGGAGTAACGTATACTGCTTGAAACATTGTACAGTATTGTGCATTCGAAATCGTAGATTGAATGTGGAAAAATTCATTCTTGGAAAGAATAAAGACAAAAATGCCAACAGGCGATATTAAATGTGACGTAAACAATGATCATTCGCTTGAGAGCTTACCGGAAGTACTGCGATATTATCACGAATATTTCTTCACTCAACTCGACGTGCCTCGACGAGAGGTCGAAAGAAATGGAGGAGGCAAAAACCGGAGGGAAGAAAAAACGTTGGAGGGAGTATTCTACTGGGAGTTTCTTGGGTTGCCGTGTCTACTCGCTAACCTATTGCAACTGCAGCTCCAATTCTCAACACTTCCGAGCTCGCGTGACACTTCAGGTGCTCGAGAGACCCATATCGCGGATCATTGCTCCAAAGCCGCTGTTATGACATGGACGCATCACCATTCACACATACATATGTGCAATATGGAGCTTGATCTTGAAGTTTCTATTTTGGACAACTCACGAAAAGCGCAAAAAACTGCAAGCCCGACGGCGTGTCGTTGAATTTTTCGTACATTTTCGCTTGCTGGTTATTCCAGCATTGATTTTTCACCAGCGTTTTTCATTTCACGCAACAACGAACAACTGATTAAGGAAAAAAAGTCTATAACATCCGAAGAAAATTAAGGCGAGGCGTTCTAATTTTTTTTTTTCTTCTTTCAGTCAAGTTCGAAAGCGCAAACACGCAACATTCGTAGGCACGAAACATTTAGCACCTCAATTATAAGAACTGGAGTATATCTGGCGCCTAAACTCGATGAAAAATAAGCATTCGTACGAAAAAAGAAAACTTCTCAACGAACAGAGATCGCTACTATCCGAATCATATATAATTGAAACCAGCATGAAAACTATTCCAATAGAGCAATAAAAAAAATCGTTCGTCAACGAAGGTTACGGTGAGAAAAATATAACATGAAAAAATATTTCATTTCCTGATGAAATGCGAGGTAGGCTTAAAGCTGCGCATTGGTTTGAAGAATTTTCAATTCCGAGAAAAAGTTTCATCGCTCCAGGCGCAAGCATGAATTCCCCCATCTACGAGTGTCCTCGACGGTGTCCACTGTCTGCGCGCACATGCGCAGTTTCACAAGTATATGGAAATACTCATCTGAACTTTCAAGAGGAAGGTCCTTAAGTACTTGAAGGGAGTGAAAATGTCGTTCTGCTTCACGAATTGCCTACCACAGTTGCTGTCATATTTATGTTTACGCAGCGAGTCTTACTTAACGCGAGATCAAAATAAACAACGATCGCAATCTTACGAAATTCCGGATCCCAAGGAATCCCAAAGAAACAAACATTAACAAACAAACAAAAAAGGGAAAAAAAAAAGTTCGCGTTGTCAGTACGAGTCCGTTATGTTAATCGCAGTGGAAATTCCCTCGTTTGTTCCAACGACTGTAAAGAAATTGGACTTTCATATGAAAAGTCACTCTACATTTCTAGAGGAAAATCCGAAACAATTGAATGCAATTGCATATGAAAAAAGGGATCGAATGAGAAACTTCAATACCGGAAATGACGTGATAGAAAATTTTGCATTTATTTTACGTCGCTGTTTCGGTGAAGATCGATCATAAATCCGAAAGCAATTTCGTTTTTTTCTCCCGGGGTTGGATTCGAATTTCCGACAATCGACCACTTAGCGGGTTGGTCATTTTTTCGAGGGTAATCCCTCGCCGTCGTTATGAGACAACGATGACAAGACGCGCAAAAAATACGATAAGAGAACTCACGTTTGGTATATGCGCCATTTTCCGTAAGCCTAAGAGCAACAGAGCGGAGAATTTTTTTCGACTATATAGACGCGAACACAAGTCTCACACGTATCCACCTACATATGTAAATGCGAATATACAAGGATACGACGTACGGTTGGGACACATATGTCAAGTGGACCGAACATGTACCCGTCAGACCTTCGGAACCCTCGTCACTCGCCCAGAAGGTTAGCACAAAAACACGTTATATATAATGCTCCTAAAACAAGTTGGGGTGAGAATCTGAAGACGCGATATGAGGCTGAAAACAGAAACCGGATAGTTTAGTGACGTTAAAGTTCTCGTATGAGACTCAAGTGAAGAAAAAAAACGCACAGGCAGATTGATTATGTGTTAGATTAGTGAAATCTCGAGACAAGGGTATTAACGCGCGTGCAAGAAAATCAAGCTTTGCCAATTGAATGGGAAGCAAATAAAAAGGCAACACGGAGGGCAACATGATCCATTCTCTACTTAAGGTCATTCGCAAGATCAGAGCTTGATCTTGAAAAAAAAAGTGCGGAGACATCTTCTACATGCAGCTTCAGACTCAAAGGAACGTGACGGGCTCGTAAAAAACCGCAAAAAAAAAAAAAAAAAAAAAAAAAAAAAAAAAAAAAAAAAAAAAAAAAAAAAAAAAAAAAAAAAAAAAAAAAAAAAAAAAAAAAAAAAAAAAAACACTCGTTAAAGAATTTTATGACCCAACGACGTTGCTTAAAAAATTGAAAAATGCTTGCTACTAGCTCCGTTTTGCAACGCTTCAAAATTCATGGAGGTACGGATACGAAATCATGAGCCTGTGACATATCGGATATAATGAAATATTTCATTGCTGTTTCCGTCTACGTGTTCCTCGAACTTAGCATTCGCCCTCTGCGTCTTTTGCTCCCTCCTCTGCTTCGTGGTCTCTTCAGGTATCTCGGGTTGAAGGAAAATAGCAGGAAATGTGTTACTGTAGACGAAAGTTTGCGGGAGTGACGTAATCAGCGATTGAAACTTTTTTACGGCAATTCCTTTCATCACGGACAATTGAGCACACATTTCATGGAAGGAAGGACACTTTCCGCAAGGGAAAAAAGAGCATTTTTTCATTCAGGAATATCATTTCTATAGCGAACGCTCCATCGGCTCATTTATTTCCCGCGCTATATATACGCATCTCAATTGCCTCGGAGCTAGAGGTTTATCCAGTGATTCGGATACTGTTCATCAATCTCGAAGGTCGAATGATACCAAAATCTGGAAGAGAAAAATTAATGAAAGGCGGACTGCTGCGAACCGACGAACTGATTGGCAAGGAATAATGCCGAAGGTATGGGAGACCCACGTGTATATATCGTCGGTGAAATATTATTATCACAATAGGTAAACATTATCCCTCACAAGCACACGTAAGGATAACATTCTCGGGTAACAGAGTTGTACTTTTCATAGAGTGCTAGGGGATCGCGTGAGAGGTGGAGTGGGCAGCAGACGGGACAACCTTCTTATTGTCAGTAACGCAGGCTGAATGGCTGGTAAGAGAGGCGAAATTGCGAGCTTTGTTCGTGTCAGGAAGCGGCAGTCCCCGCAGTTCGTTCCGGGTCTCAGGTTGAAGAATCGCGAGAGGGATGAGAAGAGCGAGATCAGGAAGACTCAGGAACGAAGAGGAAAAGAGAAAGCGGCTCGTGCTCTCTCGCTATCTCTGCCTTTGTACTTTCTTTCTCCTTCCTTAACCTCAACCCCTTACACTATCGCCCAACTATCCAACTTGCCTCGTCTCTCAGGTAAACTTCGTTGTATCTTTTTGCTCACGCCGCCATGCTTATGCATTCGCTACCCGTCTTCCTTATTTTATTTCGCTCTATACATACACTTTCGGTATTCTTATCTCGTTCCTTTGCTGGTGTCTCTCTTGGTCTCTTTCACTTCATCGTTGCTCTTCATTTTCTTTTTCCATACACGCTGTTCCAAAACAAATTCAACGTGAGATCATCGTTTCCTACTTCTAGACCGCAAATAGAGAAATACCGACAATTAGTTTATGGATCAGTATTTTAGCTTCCAAATAGGAGCGATGGGATCCGCCGGAAGTCGCTGCTCGTTCAACTGTCTGACGGTCGCGATTCCAAACGATGGATGGTATGAAAAATATTCTTCTACGAAATTTGCGCCAATTCCCCCCCCCCCCCCAGCCCGGTAGCAACTTATTTACACAGGGTCTTGAGACGACCTGTATCGCTCCACTTCGAACTTCCCTCAAGACCGGTATAGAAACCAAAGTTTCATGTGATGCAGGGAAGAAAAAAAATGAAATTTTTTATATTGTGAAGGTTCGTATAGACGCCGACACTGGCTTATTCCTATACCGATGGAACTACCTCTTGCAGACCTGCACTTCGCTGGCGAACAGAAACTTAGTTACTTATGCAAATCGATTATAAGATGAAGAGGCTGCAGCAGATATGGGAGGAGGTTCGAGAGCGACTGGAGCGCTGAGTATCCGGAGCGAACGCGAGTCGCAGAAAAATCCTTTCCAGGAGAATACTGCTCCATAACATGGATTCGCCGATAGTCTCCGTTTTCAGTGTTACAACGGATGACGTATCGACTCATCTTTTTCTACGAGTATCGACATTGGCGGTTGACGTGAGTGATTTAAGTCTCTCTGTTATCTGCGCACACGGCTCCGGTTCAAATTTATCGCCTGAAACAAGTGCCAATCATCGTGATCGGTCGCGCTGAATTTGAAAGGAAAAAATAATAGCATTTTTCGAGGGTGTTCGCCAATAAATGAGAATCGTTGCTATTTACTTGTAGTAAAAGTTGAATCAGCTATATGGATGAGGAATAACACACGCGTGATACAAATTTCGAGTGGGAGTGACAGTCAATAATTAATTAGGAAACTGAAGAGTACGCAAGTTTCAAGTAATGCAAAGGCAGGTTGGTAAAGAGTCTGCAAAGCACCGACGAAGCATAAGCATGCACGAAGGGAAAAAAGAGTAAAGACAAAACTTTTATATCTCGTGTTACGAGAAAACCGCCATCGGCATCGTGATACCGCTAAGTCAACCAGAGAGCGACTGTTCTTTGTGGCACAGACACGTCCACGAGCACTGACTCACACCCAAGGCTTTCATCACCCTCGCTGACAACAGTCTAACAACGACCCTTCAACCTCATTAGAACAGCGCAGTCATCATTCGCTCCGCCATTGCCTTTTCCACGAGCCAGGCATGGCAATTACTTTATCGTGAAATTTTTATAAATAATGGTCCGGGAATCTGCCAAGTTTCTCTCTGAACAAGCACTGGCTTGCTTTAAAAACTTCCGCTTGGAAATGAGATTTGTGCGGTTACAGTTCATTTTATCTCGCTAATTACATTTACACAAGAATTTTATTTGCCGCATTAATTGAATATAAAATATCAATGAGAAATATGACGAACTCTGGTTACTGGAAAATGAAACAAGCCGAACCGCAACAGTTATTTTCTTCTCATTGGGACACTAATATTATTAGATTCATTTGGAATTATTGTGCAATTTTATTTCCGGTTGATTATTTTCTTAACATGGGAAACGCCAAGAAAGATAATGGAACGATGAGGATAATCGAACATTTTCCCAAATTTATTAACGAAAGTCTGAAGCTGAAAACAGGTAAAAATCGTTCGGCTCTAGAAATAGACGAGTGCACGTGTTCCCCGTTGCGTATTTATTTTTTATTATTTTTGACTCGTACCTGCCTTGTGAAGCAGGTATTAAGAGAGTTTCACTTGGGAAGGGAGTTATCGTTAGACTGTTTAGTGCATCAATAACTAGCGAAGTGGTGCTCACGTGATGGCAAAGCCCGTCGTAAAGCTCCGAAGAAATATCCCTTGAATAAACGTTCTACAGTTTCGAATCGATTTTTTAATGTTTTCAATATTCAAACTCCGAGATCGGAGATGATAAAATAATGGCGCGATTGGCTCGAACTTCTGGCTGCACAATTTTCTGCACTCTACTGAATTTTACTCCGAATCTAATTTAAAAAAAATAAAGAACAACGCCGTACGAATGCGCGGGGCATGCACAAATGCTTTTCGATTTATTTATAAATAGAAATGATGAATAATTACTTCACTGCGTTTCTAGTAAAAATTGTATAATAGAAAAATATTATTTCGAATAAATATTTAACGTCATGACTTTGTACCATAATTGAGAACTGTTGCTCGAATCTTATCTGCTCTGGTCCTATTCAAATCCCGATGTCAATTAGTAGTAACGACAGATTATTTTTTAATTTTAGAATTTTGATGAAAAATTCCAACATTTCGATCTTTACTGTCAATTTGGAATGTGGATCTGGAAAAAAAACTGTTCTGGGCAACTCGCAACCAGCAGGTGTTTCAAGGTGTGTGCGATCGAATAAAAATACGGTTATTTCGAGATCACGTATTCGCTTCGAACAGCATGATTCCAGAATAAATTCCAATGATCTCTGGAAAATAGTTTTATATTCTCTGGAGAGATAAAAAAAAAGAGATCTGTCACAAATCTATACGCCACAGTTATCTTACAAAAAACAGCTGTGAACGGTTTACATACAAAGTGGATGGATGAGTATTGAGAATTCAATCGAAACGAAACAGCTCTGTCAATTGAGTTGTGTCATAAATTTGTACAAGTGTTCATCAATACGAGTGAATCTTTCTCAACGCAAATGAGATTCATGAAAAATCAAACGAATTCATGTGTCTAGTGTTTTTATCGGCAGATTAATTATTCAATGCTCTCACGTTTATCGCGTAATTTTATGAGCGTCCAGTCAAGAAGACGAATCGCCGGAGTCTGAAATCCCGACACGTCTATGAAGCTGGTGCACGGACCCGTCCCATTCCTCATTGCTTGCTGCTGCTTGATCCGTAGATTTTGATTCTTCGTGTTGGTGGAAACGCCCCTTGGACCTTCTGCCCGCTAATTTTCACGCCTATCTGCTTCGCTTCGCGCTACACCTGAGCACCACCAGGAAAGTAATTGATCGTCTGCTGGCGGTTATCAAAGCTTTCGCTACACATTATTTAGTACATATATATGTACCTGATTTTTGGTCACTAATTCGATCAAATTTGAACAATACGTAATCGCAGTACGTAAGGCCATTTCGTATTTAGTTGTTCTAAAATGGAAAGTCCGAGCGAAGGGCTGCTCAACAAAACTACGAACGAACAGTGAGTCCCAAGTGATCGTCGATAATCTTCTTTCTTTCATTACGTGTTGGAGATCAAAGTCTCATGTGATCTGGGCGGAAAAAGTTATAAACGAAATTCTAAAGCGCCACCTGGTTTATTAAAGCCCCGAGGGGAAAAAAGTCTCGGCAATTGTCAGGTCTCTTTGACGGTCAAGAGAGAGGAGATGAAGGAAAGATAGAAAGAGAAATGGAGTTGAAAAAGCCACATGAAAATCGCCGCCGGAAAGAAGGACGGAGGCAAGTAAAGCGTGACGCGATCAATCATTCTCGGCGGTCATTTGAAGCACGAGCAGGCCTTCGTCTCGACAAAGCTCTCCGTCGAGCAATATCGTGAGCTACCCCGTGCAAGACATGGTAACTCCAAGTGTATACATATACGACTCACTCAAGCAATCTTCCTCCTTGAGCACTCCCTTGTTACTCGCTCCTTCAACAGCGCAAATTCCTCTTTAAAAACAATGTTCCAAAGGTAGCAATTCAATGTGACGTTCGATTTTTTTTTTATCCAGCTTCACCACGGAGGTATGCTACAGTAGATTCATAAATGAACGAAGAGAGTCGTTCAAGTTTTCAATCATCTTCATTTACTTTGATCGCCTAGCCGTTGAGAGCTTTCAAAGATGTTTAAATATCTGTGCATTTCAACTGAGAGCAATGAATTCCTTTATTTGATCCAAGTGCAGAATGGATTCATGCAGAAAACCAATAATTAGTACGAAATCGCTGCACTCCATTCTCCTTGACGGATAAATGTTCTGCAAAATCGTCAGATAACACGATCGTGAGGTAACACGAAGTAACTGACCGAAGTGTGTGAAGTTTTGACAATATCAAGCGTAGTCTGGATGATAAATCTTTCATCAGAAATATCGTGAGAGAAAATTCTATTTCCAGTTTGACATAAATTCGATAGTAATTACATAAGTGACTGACTTCTAGACCCTCCATGCGAGAACTATATATAAGCGAATATAGTTGGGATATGATCGAAACTTGTCAAAAATTTAATATTACACCGGCCATCGGTTTGATAAATTTGATTAATTAAGTGTAGACACCCAATAGGGAAATATTCAACGAATATTTCTCAACGTTAAATTCAAAGAAGGTCACGGGGCAAGAAGCCTGTTTTGTTTCTCAAAGAGATTTTCCCTATCGGTGTGCGTGAGTGTTTGCGTGATAATCCGACCATCGTCACCCCAATTAGTTCTGCTATCCTTTTGTCGTTTTTTTATCGGCGTTCATCTTCGGGCATCCGGCCCAATGACAGAAAACTTGGTGAACGAACGAGCCATCCCTCACCGGAAGTGAAATCTTGTCGGCGTTCTGTTCCCGGGCAATAAGCCGAGAAATAATGAGAAAGAGTGTGAAGGGAAGACACCTAGGCGGAATACATTTTCTCCCGAATCTTTCGTTAATACGGAGCTCGTAAACATACTTTTCTGGCCTTAGATTATCATTTCATATTTCATATCGCTCTGGAGCAACGGGTCTTTGCTAATTTGTACAAGTTTCACGCTTTCTATTGTTGACGACTAGCTTCGAGATCCATGAACTAAATGAACGTTACACTGTGCAATGCATTCGTTCGTCTGGCTCTACCAAATTTATTCATACGAATAATTCTCATCATCCACAATGAAACGTGAGTACGCTATGTTTTTTGCACCAGCAATAAAAAGCGATGATTCAGGTTTGATGCATTAAAACATGGAAACTGCTGTCGATCTTTATTTTGTACGAATTTTATTTCTCACGTTAAATTGATTCGCCTAAACTCCTTCACACCAAATTCTTGGATAGTAATAATAAGAAAACCAACCGCCAACAATGATATTTTTTGCGACATCCATTTTGCGTTAATCAATTGTTCGCAGCCAGTTTGACTACCCAATTTTATGCATAGCCGATTCGATAACATGTTTTCCTTTCGCCAGAAACGTGGAGAGCTAAACCGAAAGCTTCGGCGATCACCAGTAAACTCTTCAACTTACTTATACACAGCGACGCTTGTAACTATGGAGTTTGGATCGTGTAGAAAGCGCGGTAGAAAGGTTCGCTAACGTAATCGATCAAACTATACAGAACTAGTGGGCGGCCGGAAAACGGACCCTCGTCCACGTCGACACGAGCCGTGCTGCCTCTATTACTCGAGAGAACTATCAGACTAAAGCACCGAGTGCTTCCGGGCATTATTACGCCACCCTGAACATGCAGAACGAGTCTGTGAGCTAAAACTCGAGAGCGCCTATACCGGACAATCTACAGTTTGCTAGAAACGTATTCTGGTAACCCTCCCACAAACGGTATACGATCTTCTTACTTTCAAGCAATCCTTATAGTGGAAAAACAGCCTTAAGATCTATCAATTTGAAGGAAAAGAAAATGAAGAATATCGATTGTAAAACTTTTTGATATCCGCAGGCCACGAAAATTGGAATTCAGGATCGTTTGGGTTCTGATGTTGTCTCGCTGCCTATATCCATCTCGTCAATTTATATAGCCGCGATCGTGTTCTGCAACGTCGTCAGAGTTGATAGACAAAAATTGAAGGACTTGAAAAAAAAAACAATATCGGGGATGAATTTTTACAAAATTACTCCAGACGGCAAACAGTTGTTCCCGTTGATGAAAATGGAGTGATTGCTATCAACGAAATAAAGAATAAACGACGATACGAATTTCACGTTATATACTAATGGGAAAAGAGTACACAATAAAAATTGGAAAATATAATTTAACAAATAGGATGAACACGTCGTGGTTTTCTCATTTCGTGTCTTTTTCTTTTTTTTTTCTCGTGTCTTTTCAAATGAATTGGTCGACGTTTTTGCTGAGACGTCGTTGTACACATGTATGCATATATACATTGAATAACCAGTATGGAGTGTAGAAGAGACTCAAGAGGTACAAGGCTATCAGGAAAAAGGCTGGAGGGTGAGCGACGGGTAATGGGAAGGGGTATTAATCGCACAGAAATTCAAAGCGAGAATCTTCTCGCGGAGAGCTACTCTCGCGGGTACAGAAGCTCGGCGGTGAAGCGAGGCAAGAGCGAAAGTACCCGAGGTGCAAGTCTTGTTGAATCCGTAGCAGAGGAAAATAAGAAAGGAAGAGTACGAGCTCCGCAATAAATTTCATCCGTCTCGTCCTTCCACAGGCTTCTACGCTCTGACTCTCACGTGTTGTCTCTCTCCATTATACTTCCTCCCTTCTCTTACTCTAATTTCCTCTCTCTCTCTCTCTCTCTTTCTCTTTCGCTTTCTTTTTATCCATCTCGGGCTTGTGCCAGAATTGGTTGCTTGTAGAACAGCAACATGGATATACGTATAGACTACGAGAAGCGACAACAAACGCATTGCTCAGCTATACATCGTCCGTGCGGCTTATTCCCGTCGTCCTTCTTCAGTCTCTCCGCGTAAGACGAAACGAAGGAAGAGGAAAAGAAAGCGTAGGGAACTGAGAAAACAGCGCACAGAGAGAATCCTTTCGGGAAGGAGAAACTGAGAGCAACGACGATTTGTACCCGTCAGAAAGAAGGAAAATAGCTGCATGCGGCAGAGAGCGAAAAGGACGAAGCCTTACTGCACGGGCTACCACTCGCTGCATTACTTTGTGAAGAGGCCGCGGATCTTAGGCTCTCTCTCTCTCTCTCTCTCTCTCTCTCTCTCTCTCTCTCTCTCTCACGTTCTACCCTGTCCCTCTCTTTATCCATGTATTTATGTGGAAGAAACCCAAAAGACAGAGTTTTCCTAGTGTAATTGCGACGCACCCTTAATGCTGCACCTCGCGTTACTACTGGCCGACATTTTCGTGCCCGGAAACTTCATCCTCCTCGTTATCATTCGTCATATCAGAGGAACGCGAATTCCTGTGGGATATACTTCCTCCCTCCGCTAAGGAAAAACTGTATCCTACACTTGCACACAAATTTCTAGTGCCAGAAAATAAAGAAACAGTTTAGAATCTCCAAAACTTTTTGGATTTATGTGCCAAATGAACGTACATACGAAACTTATCCACTCGCCTCATCATCTCTCGAGGCTTGTTCTGAATTATACTCAAAAGTGATGTTTTGGAATTAATTAATCGAACTTCTCGCTGGTCCTCCATAAACTCGCACGTTCTTATCGAGATCGTAGTAGAGATTAGGACGATATCGTCGCACTAAGCAAATTCCTCGATACTGAGTCCTGGAGCCAAAGTGTAACGCGATTTAATAGAATTTCTGGTGAAGGGGTAAGATAGTAGCACTTTCGAATACTTGTGCGAATGTTGACGTTGACAGAACAAAAGTAGGATTCGTGCGATATCTTTCGAAGGAAATAGTCAGAGCGCAAGCCAAAGATGGACAGAGAAAGCTTTGGAGAAGTTAGATACATGCAAACCCAAATGGTTGGGAATATTCGAAGTGACTGCGAGAGGGAATGAGAAGACTTGCGGGGATTCAGTGGAACCGTTTCTTATCTATCCTTCCTATCGTGACATTACAGTTTCGCGAGCGACCCTCGATCGCGCCAGCAGGTCCTCGCTCCCAAAACTCCGAAGGAAAACATTATTTACGTGGATATGTGCGTGTAAATATTATAGTTACTGCAAGGTCATGCTCGGAAAAGAAAGTGGAAGCATTTGTTTGCCATACTGGCGTTTGGGCGAGGCTGAAAGAAGCTAGAGGGAGTTCACCGCGATTAGCCTTAATTGGAGTCAACGGTGTGACAGAAACTACGAGATGATATACCTTTCAGGAAAAGCAAGGCTGCTGGACAGCAGGCCATTACAAAGGTGAGCTTCCCCATCGCGCACGTTTTTGCACAAGAGTGGGGGGAGGGGAGACGGACGAGCCAATCAATCGGCACAGCCGCATGTGTGACCAATTTTCGTCGCGTCAGCTCATACGTGCTGCGTTCGCTGCCTCCCCGTGTTCTAGCCTCGCTGCATAATCGAGGCTCACTTTGACAACGAAAAAAATACTAACATTGCAATTTTCCGACCTCACGCCCAGTCCTGTACCCGCGCAAGCGAGGCACGACAATTTGTAAATGATACGCAGCTCCCTTAATTGTCAGCGAACGATAGAAAATGTGTCCGAAAAAAATATGTATGGGATAGAGATTTTGTTGAAAAAATGGTGAATTGTATCGTATAAAGTTTATGGCCATTCAGCATTTGGATATAAAATGTGCGTGGCGGATACGAAGCAGAGATGCAAAGAATAAGATAACCATTAATCGAGCTAGGCTCTGGCACAAAGCCTGCTGTCTCCTGGCAGCTTGGAATTTCAGGCATCCCAAGCTTTTATTATACTATATTATTAGATAAGGTAGTCGAAAATCCTTTGGCAGTCTATCTTCCCTCCGCAGAATGTAAAACCTCGGAATACCAAGGTAAAAGGTTCTTAACCATACATATAGCTGTTGCTTTTGGGCGACGCCAACTGGACAGACGTTAAGATAGGAGAATCTCGCTGAGGCAATATTTTGCCGTTACTTTTGAATTTTTTATCATAAGCTCCACGAGCATGAGCTTCATGATGGATTGCTCAATGGAGATTTTTATCTGACTCATAAATAATATGCAAACTCGATCACTTTTCACGACAGCTGGCACGCGAAATTTCGGAATAATTAAGGCGAACTGATGATGTAGTATGAAAATTTGGCAGCATGGAATATTTAATATTCGGTTAACGTAAATAACTCGCATGCCTTCAACTTTGATAAACACGTTAAATAATCATTTCTTAAATATTCTGTAATTTTAAAAGTAAAAATTCGTCGTACCTATGCGAAATATTCAATGCAAATCTATTTTTTTGCCTTTTAGAATTAATCAGTTCTGCTCGAGATTTTGCAGAAAATTTAAAACACGATTGAAGACCGTAATGAAGATTAATTATGAAACGTCTGTTGGTCCGTGCGTTTCCAAACGTAAAGGAGACTGACCATGTTTTATCACTTCATGATGAGTCGTGGTTGAAACTCTACTCACAGATGAATAATTAATTAGCATGATCGTGGCATATGAGTACCGATTGATCTCGAATACATGTTTACTAATGGGGAAATTACGTGTTACCTGCTAGTATAGGATGGGAAATCGTTGATGCTTCAGAGGCTTATACAGAATCGTGTAATCCCGGACCTTTCGACACGATGAACTTGTAATGAGCATTGCCGGGTGTATCCAAGCAAGAATGTGCATCCGGAATGATCGAATATCGAAGCCCAAAAAGGCATGGTAATCGAAATTCCTATGTAACGAAAAGGGGAAACATGTGGAGCCTCTGAAAAATGTGAATTTTTAACATTTTTACAGTTCGACGTGCATGCATTTTCTACGGTTTTGAGTGAATCTGAACACGCGGATTTTCCGTGCGACTTTGGTGGCGGAATGTAATGTTCCGATACTCGCAGCTCTATTGTTTTTCCCATCACCATAGCATCGAACTTCAATCAAAATTCGATATATCCAATATTTCGATCTAGACTAGAAGCCGAATGTATATATGTAAAGTATATACACACACAGCGATAGGAGAACGTATAGGAAAGAACGTGCGAGGTCTGACGCAGGGAAGTAATACGTACGAAAGAGGAAAATATCGAAGACGTAAGAAAGTAACGGCAACGTGCACACACATTCATATCCACTATGTAAAAGAGATCTTGTTCCTGTCTTGCTGATATGAGTCAGGTAGCTTTTCCTCTAGGTGAACGATGCGAGAAAAGCCATAGGTCGCTTTCCCTGCAACAAACCTCCATTCCATTCTCACCCTTTTCGCGTTCCCTTTTCTTCGACGTCTCTTTTGCGTGCTACGAACAGAAGCCCCTCGTGAAGAAAGTTACCGAGTCTCGTTCATATATATGGATGGATAAATATATACGCTTTTGTATCTATTCGTATACGTATGAAATAAATATACATCTATACGCGTGTAACGAGAGTTTTGTTGTTGGAAAGTTTCACGCGATCGGAGTTCCAGGCGAACTTGGACTCATCCGAGTGCCATTGTAGGTTAGAAACAAGAGGAACAGAAAGGAAATAAAGGGAAAGAAAGGCGACACGATTCCTTGAATGTCTTTGCAAACTATGCCACTGTCTTCCTACCTTAAAAACCGACCTGCACACTGCACCTAAGGTGACGGTATTCACTCCATATACTGCTGTTATTCCCATCAACGTCTTCGAACTATTGCATAACAAAGAACGAGTATCTTAACCTATAACTATGTTAAATTGTTTTTAGTAAGACGTTTCCAGTCCGACCATATCTAATCGTATCAAAAGTGAAATGAAAACATTCAAGATTCCAAATGCCAATGGTTTTTCATGCCATCCCATATTCTTATTGATCGTTTTTTTATTCGGATGACATTTGCTCGTGCACGTGATAGCAAAGCAAGTTTTACGGATAAGGAAAAGCCGACATTATTTCACTCCTTCCCTAGAAGGATTTATGTATCAGTGCACGTATATAACCGATCCAGACTTTATTATATATAAGGTATACACGAAGAGGACGAGAACAGCACATGAGATCAAGTCAGATCTGGAGGCTCTCAAGAGGAAAATGGCTTTTCCGCGTAGCTGATGTTGCCATCTCTCGTGTGTGCAACCAAGTCCCCGCGGATATATCCAAGGCAACTTCCGGGCCAACTACTCCCGTATGTATGCTGACCTCGGTTTCGTACTGTTCACTCTCAATGTATGTATACACACGAGTCTCTATGACACACATATATGAATTACTAAATATTCACTCAACCTGACACGCCCGGAGGTCATCTACTCCGATGATTTTTTTTTCTCTATATATTCGCCCTGCTGTGCTGGACATTGTTAAAGTCCTGCATTGAATATTCAAATATAATATTGGATACTAACCCATTGGCAAACTACGAGATTGTAACCCTTCGATAAATAAATCGCGGCTTGATCGACGTAACTTTTATCTTTATCATAGAAACTTGGACAGCGTTTAATTATCATTACTATTTCTATAAATCGATTAAATTAATCGACTGATGCTCGATCAGTACTCGATGCTCATTTTTTTTCGGATGCAGTTGAAAAGGTTTTTATTTAACTGCGTTCGAATCATTGAATGTACGTTTAACATGTTGAAACATGAGGAACGATAGAAAATGGGCCAGCGGGCCGATTTTTATTTTGGAAGTATGTTCAATTCATTGAAACATTGAAAGCTCATAAATCCATATGTAGGCATGACAGCAGAAGAAAAAAAGATTAAACGTCAATCCAAAATGGACAGATTCTATATATAAATTCGAGGCAACTCTAGGGGACATGGTTCTATAAATGTACTCTTTCGTACGCTGATACATTATTACGGCATATATGCTTGGAAAAGAGAAAACCATTTGCAAGTGTGCGTGCGTTATCCAAAAACTGTCGAGCGACAATTGCACGAATTCACGGGCATAAATCCTGCATGCGAGAACACACGCCCCATCATAGTTATTTATAAACCCACTTTGGTGGAAGTTCATTAAAGCTCGCTCGTGTTTTCTCATTGCATATAAATTCACTCGTGAACATACATTCTATATACGCGTTGGTGTTAATGTTCGAGTAATCACTAGGCGATACGACGTGCTTCAGAGTCTCATTCATTTAAACTGTGTTCAAAACGCAAAAATGAAACGAAAATTTAATTTCTTGCTCTCATGCATGCAAAAAAACGCGATTAAACTTGCGCGGATCAGAAAGGAATGAATATCGGAAAAATTGAGATTCACTTTTTATCGTGAAATGCAGAAAAGATAATGGGTCGACGTAAACTTGAAGTCAATTCAATCCCCGTAAAGCTAGACACCCATGAAGTTCACGGCCTATTCTCAAATTTACCCACGTCTATTTCCTCATCATGTTCCTTCTCGAAAGAGAATGAAGAGGCAGAATAATTCGTCAAGGTTTAACGGAGAAAAGTGATTTAGCAAATGCGCTAGTCCGTCTATGCATCGTCCCCGCACTCATATATATATATTAATTTCTATGTTTCAAGGAATCTCGTTGAACAGAATGAATGCCTGTAACATAGATTCGAGACAAAAGAAAATGTCTTCGTTCTGCAGCTTCTAGGATCGTAGAACTAGATAAAGAATTGTACGAATATGACGACACTCAGTTCAGGGGTATCCACGCATATCATGGAGTGATCACATATATCATCGCCGTACGCGTTAGTTTAATTTCTTTCAAATGGTACACATGTAGACTTCTTCAACCGACACGATGTGGATCTAACTGATCGTCACTCAAAGGGACAAGACACGGGTTGGCTCTTGGCTCCGGAGTATTCTAGAATACTCCGGATCCTTGTCATCCTAATCCGGATCCAGATCCTAATCAAAGTTTCTTTACAAAGCAGAAGCGCAACGAGTCTCGCGCAATCTCGAAGATGAGATTCTTTTCAGAGTCCTCGCTAATCTAGACGTTGCTGCGATGTCTCTGGCTTGTGTCTGTGCTAATCGTTACAATGTATTATGAAGTATGTCTGTGAATATCCGAACATGATGGATTAAAGCGAAGACAACGAGGCGACTGTCCATTTTCATGAAATATTTTTTTTACTTTAGTTACTGTTTTTCGTATTCCTTTTCATCTTGATATTCTGTCTCAGATAGATCAGAGATCGTAGTCTTTGGCTAAATGAAAATGCACAGCTAACCATCGCTTGCGTCTGCTATATGATTGAAACTCTGTCACCTTTCGTGCGCTGTTCATATTCCCATCCCCTTAGAACCACCTGCATTGTCAAGAGAGACAACTCTCCATCCACCAAGTCGACGGACTCCCCTTTGGTCGCTCGTTAAGAACTCGTTCTCCGTTACCTTTTCCGTTGCTTTTGCTCTTTGCCAACATTGAAATTACACTGGGAATAAATTGCGTGCAGTACGAAAAAAAAACCTCTCAGTCTGTGGCCACAGAAGCATCCTGCTGATTCTTCCTGATAAATTGCCTTGCAGCTCTTACAGCCGTCTGCATGTCCAGGAGCCCGCAAGCAGCGAGTCGACGTTAGTGACTTGACTGCTCATTTAGTTCATTATATATTTTATTCGGAGAAGATTTTGATCTTCAATTATTTTCATTCATTTGATAGCATTTTATTAATTGTTCCACCTCGTCAGAGATTGTGAAATTTCCCCTCAGCATTTGAATGATATACATTCGAAGTAATTGGCCAAATCTGTCAAGGTTTGATGGTGCTTGTACTACTATCGGGATGAATTAAATCGGAACACCTGTGAGCGTCAAAACAAGAGACGCGGCAGCGGCGCGACGTACGCTAAGTATTTTAAAAAAAAACGTAGCGCGAGCCGGCCGTACTATTATATACAGTAAAATAGGCATTTTATGACGTCATAGAAACTTCAAATCGTTCCTACGGGAAAACGGGGCGACAGAAAATTCTCATACTTTTTACGATTTTTTATCTTTCGAATGCTCCTTGATGGAACAAAATCCGTTCAGCCAATAAAAAAATATCAAACATTGAAGATTTTGGTCGCGCGTTTCAGGACGCTTCCTGTTTCTCAGAGTTTCTTGGAGTCAAAGGATATCAACGACTCGAATTGCTCTTGTCTATAGTTGAAAGAAAATTTATGCATGCACTTTCGTAGAGCAAAGATTAATTCCAACAATTATAACGAATGATTGATGTACCGTGCGGTGCCCGACAACCGTACTCCATTTAAAGTTCAATCATATCGGTAGCACAAACGAGATGAACACGAAATGATATAGAAGAAAAAAGTAATTCGCTACGCTGGTATGTCGGTATGTGTTTGTCATTAATATTTATTATGTAGGAGCGACGAGGCTGGTGGTTATCGAAACTGTTTCAGTGCGTAATTAAAAACAGCACAGTAGGGAAATGAGGAGGGCTGACCGCGTGGAGTGTATGGTATAAATTAGTCACGAAACAGAGTGAGGAGCTCCTGTGACAGGATGCATTGTGGTTGTCATTGGTTTTCTGTTGTTGCAACGAAGGATTCACCTTTATATTCAACTAGATCCGGCGTCATAACACAGATGAACTATTGTTCATCTCATGATATCCAATTGCATTTCGAGCTGGAACAGAAAATGTTTGCTCAGCCGACGAATAAGCTATAGGGAATATTTACCAATGCCAATATAAGCCTGCGTTGCCGCGGAGCTTTGTTGATCAAAAGCTTTTCAATGCAGTATAGCTTTTCCATCCCCTATTTCCTTCGTTGGATCGAACCATTGACCAACTCCCACTGATTATATCTGGTGTAGGTGTCTCTGAATTTTAGTTATGTATTTATTTAGGTGTTGATTAATTTGACAACCATCATTCCCATATTGGAAACGTCATCGAGAAATTACTGTTTCAGTCGAAGAAAAATATTATCTGCTGTTTCATAATTCCATCGGTACATGACAGCCTCCAACAAATGGCTCTGTATACTAATGCTAATAAATTATATATCGCGGAATATTATTTTGGACCGGATAGTAGTTTGGTCAAACCAGCTATACGATGACTGCAACACTGCACCGCCATAAATTTGGCATCCCAGATAACCGCAGTAATTTATAGCGAAAATTATAATTTATGTATAGAATGCTAGTTACAAGACCGAGCCATTAACTAATTTCGTAGTGACTGCAAGCAGTCTGTTGATTCTAATTCTTCATTTTGGCGAATCTAAATTTTGTCCCTTGTTGTCAGGCTTATAACTTTTCATTCGTAAACCAATTAAAAACAAATGAAACGAAATGGAAGTAATTACGTAGTCCGATCTTCAGTTTAATTGTTGTTCGATCAAACCGAAGATAGCCCGTTGAACAGGAATGCCCTTCATCCGTAAAGGAAATGAAATGCAATCACTTGAGACGTTGATTGCAACGAGAATCTCAATAGCGACGTATCGATACTGCTCAATTAATTTATTCATTGTTTACGCGATGGTTGAGGTATCTCGTTGATTCATAGTTATTGGAGTTAAACCTCTGGGATTAATTTTAGTAATGAAATTGTTAATTGATGCCGGTGAAAATTGGATCTTTCCGACGAGCTCAACGAGTAGGAAAAAAAATGGAGTGTTATGAACACGAGAACGATGAATGAAGTCAATCTGTCAGCCTGTATTTCGTCTGTTGCATCCAATTTGGCATTTACGTATACATAGATATAAACTTGTTAAGGCGCGATACCGGAGTATGTACAAAGTTCAACCGGTGCAGTATACCTCGTTAATAATTGTGCCAATTACCGTCGTAACTGACTTGGGCGGAAATCGGGTTTCGGTTTGCACTGTAGCGATTGAATGGAGAAGAGGAACAGAGTACGGGAGAGAGGGAGAGAGTGTGAGACCGGGGAGAGAAGCACGCGGTCAGTTCAAATCCTCGGAAGCCCAACCTCCCGAACGTGTATCGGCCGCAATGCAGGTAATTTTCAGTTAATTAGAGGCACGGGGAGTAAGTAGTCACCAGAGGTATGAGGCCATGCTACTGCTGGTCCTCCTTCTGCCCTGCTGTTTAGTGCCATTTTGTGCTTTCTCTCTCGGCTCGGCTTTGCTATGACCGGTTGGCATCAATTCCTCCAATTTACGTTATGCCCACGAGATGTATACTAAAGCTAACGCTGTTGTTGCTATAACGTTACGCTATTTCAACCACTGTTGAGTTTGAGCACATTGCACACAACCGCTCCCGGTCATTTAATGTTATACGCGAGAGCGACCCTACGGACGACACCAGATTCACGGACACTTTGATTTATATTTATACCTTAAGGCCACATCGCATATGGACTGAGCTGCCACGAGTACACAGGGGTTAGTCCATTCGTCCAAGAAAAACTCTTATATAGCTTTCGTGGACCAATTACAAAAATATGATGAAACTTTTTTTTAACAAACATTTTTTTCTTCATTTAAATTAATTTATTGGTCTGGTTTATTTGCCCGATTCAATAAATGTATTTATATGTTTGTGTTATCGTTTTTTTATCGTGTAAGCTCTTTGTTATTTTCTCCAGACTCCGTGTATAGGTCCTAGAAACGTTAATCTCCCCGCGAAATGCATTACCCACTCCGTCGAAGTCACTCATCCCCATAGCCAAGCTCGAAACCGGGGACAACCCGAGCCCGGCTATTTGCAGGAGAAATCTCCGTCGAGTGTACCTTGACGACCCCTCTTCACACAGCCCACTCACTCGCTCATTGCTCTTCGTCCGCATTGTGTTCCGCCGGAGGAAAAATTGTTCTCCCAAGTTAGGAGGAAAGTGGAAAAAAGGCCGCATAGTCCGCCAGTAGTTACAGCAGTTTGGGTCAGCCAACGGGGAATTTTCTCGCATGCGACAAGAGCCTTAATTGAATCTCCCTCTCTCTGCCTCCCACTCTCTCACTCTCCTGCCACAGTTTTATTCCACTCATGCATTCATTCGTCGGTGCGTTTTCGTCGTTATTTTTCGAATTCCCAAGATCGCAACGCAATGGTGTAAAAAAATTTGTTCATTCCTAAATCACAAATAAAAACGAGTGATTGTCTCAGGTGATAATAGCAGTACGTCCGATTGTACTTTGTTTTCCAAACAGACTGAATTTACAGTCTGTATCATTTTTAAAATGCGAAAAATGAATTTATCTTGGTTATTCTTGGTGTGTACACAAAGGTATAGTTATAGCTGAACTACATTGTTGAATATATCGAACATTGTGCATGCAATTCGCAGATGCACGATTCCGCACTCGAGAATTGAGGAGTTGGGGCAGCCTCCTCGATATGTTGGGCTCAACAAGCACGTACTAAACAAATGTGATCTCTCGCGTAGGCGGATTATCCCTGTCGGATACTACATCACCATTTCGAACAATTACGTGGCATCCAATTATCGAGGTATCGATAGCACAACCGTATTTCTCCGCTCTCTTGTCGCAGGCTCCGAGGGTGCATGGTTAGAGGGTAGGGGCAAGCTGAACCAGAAATCGAGAGAAAGGGATGAGGGAAGGGGCTGCAGGATTATCGAGGGGCTCGTTATTCTCGCCCTGTTGCGGGAAACGCGTTCCGCATATCCTCACGACGTGCTTAGCGTTCTTCGCCTTCAAGCTATTCACCAACACGCACGTTACCTGCAATATGTGCAGCCAGCCATTTATCGACAATATGAGTTACAGAAAGCTCTCATTCATCAGAGTATGTGGAACCATTAATCTTTTTCTCTTCATCGTTGCTAATTCCCTCGCGTCCCCTCCCTCAGGCTTCTCCGCTCTCTGTTTTTTTTTCTCATTGCTTGCTTGCGTGTAAATTTCCGAATACCAGCTCGTTATTTTGCTCTCGAATTTATTGACTTTTTTTAAAATAATTTCCTAAGGAAGAGGCAAGGCAGTATTCATGTCGCAGCGAATACGATTCCGTTGGCAAATTTATAATTAATTGTGGAAACGAAGCATTACGCGATCGTTATTTGTGCCTTAACTCACGCCCTTGCAATCTCGTCGCCTTTCATAATGATGAAAAAAATATATAAAATATCTCAGTATCGCTGAATATTTGGTCCGTAAACCGTCGTAAAGGCCCGGCGGGATGTCAAAGGGACGACTTGATGAATGTCGCAGCGCCCTGCAAGAAATAAAGTTTTTGGAAACGTGGAAAAGGAACTTTCTCTATGGCCACTTTACGATCACGCTGTCGCTATACTCCACTTGACCCCGCTCTACCGACAAAGTTTGCTCCGGTAAAGAAGCAACCTTACCGAAATTTGCATGGAAAAGCCTTCGGGTGAGACGAACGGATATATAAGCTACTCCCGGACGAATGCAAATTCTTCTTCAGGAACACACCCCTCTTACAACCCCGATCAAACTCCATGGTATGGGGTCTAGCTCAAGGGGGAGAATTTGCTTACGTAAATACCAGCAGCCAGTCCGTGCAACGAATATTACCAAGCATGGTATCAACATACACACACACACACACACACACAAACCTGCACGCGCACATGCACGTACGATGCTCGCAACATACAAACCAATCCACAAAGTTCACGGAAGCAGGAATGAGAAAATAAACTTGTTTCTCCTTTAACCGATTTGCACGTACATCTGCGATGGACTTGAAAAAGTCAAGGCTCCCAACTCCAAGAGGTTCGAGAGCGGAATAATTATTATTATTTCAAGAACTTACTCGGCGTAAAAGGGGAGGTTGAAGAAACGAAAAGAGAACAACAAACTTTTGGCATAATTTGTTGTTCTCAAAAATCTAGACCCCATGAAGAAAAAGTCAAAAAGTTAAACAGAACATTTGTCTCGGTGTTAGAAATCGTTTTGACTTTCCTCTATTTCCTCTCTTCGTTTTCAGGACAAAAATATGATCTTTGGTATGATAAAATCTACGAGAAGCTTATCAGCTCAATTGGTCATTGGAATATCAAAGGAATAATTCAGAGACTACGTTATCTCATCGATAGCGTAAAGGAGCAATATGGCTCAGTGCAAATCGTCAACACGGAAGTGTTGAAGGTGCTCAAACGTTTTACAATAATCAAGATCGATCAGAACGATGCTTCTGTGGGTAGAAATCCTAGCCGAGGTATTGTCCAAACATTTGTAGGCAGCTCGACCCTAAGTCCTGTCTTTACCTCCTCACACTCGCTCCTTTTCGCGTCTCCTTTCTCTTTCTCTCTTCCGCTTTCTCTCTACGGTTAGCGTGCCAAGTGGCTGTAAACGCCTGACTCGTGCCACCCCAAACTCAACGTTTCTCATATCTAAAATTGTTCGATCAAAGCCAGCACCGAGACGAGATTTCCTACTCACATGAATCACAGGGTTCAAGGGTTCCGCACGCTGTTTGACGCAGCGAATAAATTTCCTGTGCTCTCAATCAAGATCGTCTTTGCACAAGATTACTTTTTATACATACATATATACGGATGGCACAGTTATTACACGCGTTGAAGTGATTAGATACAGGAAAACATTGCACGCTGGCAAAGTTTCAGAGATGCAGTGGTTTGAGGAATTAAATGAGTGTTACAACGATAACACATATCTCAGCTATATAACTTGTGAAAGATTGGACCGAGCTGTTAGTGTATATCACAAAGTCCACTCGGTTTTGCTACCTCTTCCTTCATCGAGAATATTCCCACTTCTCGTTCCTCCCTCTCTTCTCGTTTTACCTTTCTGTCCGGCGTTGTGGAGCTCGCTAACGCTTTACACAAGATAACGGTAGAGGCCAAGCCCCCAACATTGTTCCGGAAGGTTGAACAGATTACGTAGTGCGATCTTTAAACGCGAATGCCTTTTCTATATATATAGCTTCGTTCCATTGCCGTTTTGACCCTGCAAGTATGGGGCAACTTACAGCCAGACAACTTTCCAACGTTCGAGCCTTCGTGTGTTCTCGTAGAGGCGCACGGTTACCGGCTTTTTCGAATTATTCTCTAAGTAAGTTCAACTATATTAATTTTCCACAAAAGTGGAATACCGAGACAAAATGAGCTCGGGAAACCATTCGGGAATGTTCGTATTCTGCATTGTGTTAAGCATACCAGTGTCATGTGGCAAAACACTCCGGGATTTTCCCGAGATTAGAGGCTGAACGCTCGCAGTCGACGCCCGCGACCAACTGCCTTGATTGTTTTCTTGGGAGGATTGGGAACTTTTCCAAGTAGCTCGTGAACTCTATGGCAAATTGTTACTGTAACCGTAACGTTGGAAGTTTTATCGGTAAAGCTCTTTTGGCTGTGATGGCAAAAACTCATCGGCTCTTTTTATTTGGGGTATGATCTCATGTGAAGCTTTCATGCTCAACGAAAACGCGCACAGCTACTCATCCATTCCCGTAATACTTTTTGTTGATATACTTTTTGAAAGGTGGAAGAGAACCTTTCGAATTGCAAACAAAAAGTTTAATATTGTAAAGTTCAAGAGACCGCGATAAAAGTGCAATGGTCATTACTTTCAAGCAAGATCTAATGGCCAAGGAACCAGACGGCGAAAGGACGAGAAGTTAATTCATAAAGTAGATAAGTCGAACTTGGTATATAGCAGAACTATGGGTTGAGTAATACTTTGCAGTCAACAAGGATCGGCCACCGCAAAGAACATTCCGTGGCCTTTGGATCTCTCTTTCACGGTCTTTTTGCGGCTATATAACAGGGACAGCAATCCGTCCGACCGCGGAACGTGAGCGGAAGTTGAGTGGGTCTTTAGAGGGGTAGTGGAATATGATGGCTGGTGGTAGTGTAAGCGTAGAAACCGCAACCAATAAGCTGTTGAAATGGTCGATAAGAGTCCCTTATACGCAGCTTCATGCTTCGTTCGATAAAGCTTTCCAAGTAAACCAGTACTCGAGCAAACCTCCATGGGTATTACGATCACCGTAAGTATCAACCAAATCAAATTCAGATTTTGCAGCTACTGATTTCTTTATAATTTACTACATTTTTTCGAGGAATGAAATCTTTATCTTAAGTCATCGGACAATCTTTTCATTCACGGCAAAGCAGTTGTTCAGCTTGGTTATAAATCACATACGCGACCTTCGATGCTACTAGTTCTCTCTGGATGTATAGATCCTGCGTGTGCATTCGCATGTCCGTGGAGTTCTGTGATGTACAATTCTCCTCGCTCTGTCATCATTGCTTTTATGTATTTCTCATGGAATTTGAATTTATAATTCCATTTTGAGTTTAAGTTGTCAATTTTCAACCCTTGTAGTCACAGACGCTACTATAGTGGCGTCATTTTATTTGCAGTCTCGAAATTTCATTTTTTTCCACATGGGGAAAATAGTTATATGGGTATTTCCAATATTTAAAAAATTATACATGATATATGTGATACACTTTATTTCCATTGTACTTTTTGAGGGTTGTTACTGCTTTGTTTCCCATTGTTATGTCTATTTTTGCCTTATGGATTTATGGAAGGCATAATAAAATCTATTAATCAATATTTACATCTGTCTGTCTCTCCCTCCCTCCTGTCTTTGTATCGCTTCCTATACAAATTCCCATCAATATTTCGAATGAATCCGACAAAAGCTCATAAAGCTGTTCCATGTCAGCTTTGGAGTATGGTCATATGAATATTGTATTATTCAGTTTTTCTATCGTACAATGTATGATCAATCAGTATAATCTCATGTTTCCATTCAATCTGTACATAATACATATGCGTAATCACGTTGAACCTTTTTTGTCGTTTATACTACACAGATCTCTAAAGAGTTATGATCTCGTCGTCATTCAGTTTTCCGGTGTACACAAGGATTATACGGTAGTAATTTATACCACAAAGGAACCAATTGGCAATGGGGATGTGAGCGGAATTTCGATTAAATTCAATAAAAGTTCTGTCATATGCATGAATGTGATATAATTCCATGTGATAATTCATTCAGCAGCACACGAGAGTACGAATAGCTCGAAGAAATTGAGGATGCTTGTTTCAACTTTCCACTAATTATTACCGAAATTTAATTAGTACCGTAAAAGGGTTTATTTTTTAAACTGATTCATTATTTATTGAGTGAAACGGCTATCGATGTCTCTCAGTTTTTATTTAATTGTATCTGCTTTGTATCAATTAGCAATTCGACGATATAACAAGATATAAAAGGAATTTCCTACAAACAAAGTATACTTGATGCATCTCGAGGTTAATGGTACTAGATCGTGTAGGATATATGAGCTGATCGGGAATGTTTTCGGCATGGCACTGTGACTACTGTTCTCCATTCTGTCGTAAGCATGGCTATAACGGAAACGAGTGGGGTTACCGATGCCGATTGGCATCGCTTCGGAAAGCGTGGGCAATTCGTTAGCGCCTCGGCAAAGGGCGATTCGATGGCAATGGAGGTTGTGAAGCAGCATTGAGAATAAATTGCGGTTTATTCGAATACGGCCGAGAGAGAGAGTGAGAGAGAGAGAGAGAGAGAGAGAGAGAAAGGGGAAGAGATAGAAAGCGTGAGCGTGCCATCGGGAAATAGTAGCTATCACGCGATCCGCGGTGTGAAAGCTCCGCTAGGAATCGTTTTGTAAGCCTGTGCACGACCAACGAAAAGCGTTATACGATTTTTTTTTTATGAACCTATAGGTATACATGTAGTTGCATGGTTACAATGACGAGCCACGTGTATTCGAAATGTACAGGCCAATTGGGGAGCAATCGAGTTTATGCGCTCCGTCAATGGATATGCCCGATAACAGTAAACATTAATGCTTGATCTATTCGCCAGACGAACCTACTTTGCTCTTGATATACTTCACCGTATTGCGAACCCATAAAATCGGACAATTAATAGATTAAATGGATTTGGAAGAGAATGCCATATTCAGGAAAATTAAGATGACTGTGACGCGATTTCGCGGTGTCCTAGTTTTTCCACATCTTCGTCTCCGTTTCTGCTCATATATGCACAGTTGAAATGGGGACGCATCATTCATGAGAAACTGCTGAAGACGGAATCACTTCTCGACTATACTATATCCCGGCAGGGGAGACATCGTTGATTAATAAATTAACCACTTTTGTAAATTATCCCTCGAGGCATAGTAACATTTTATGAACTATTCTTTATGTAACATGCTCGCAAAGTTAAATTGAAGTTTCTTCGTATGGATCAAATGATACAACTTTTTGAAGCCAATATTGTATAATTTCCAACTCAACTGTATCGAGCGGGTGGCAAGATTTTCCGTACGTCTCAGAGAGACGAATATACGTCGATCGGGAGAAGCTTTTCCGTATCCTTCACCATCACACTAGAATATACCACCCAGAACTAATTACGCCAACGTAATTAAGTCATTAACTATCTGTTGGACGTGGAAGCTGGGAAGACCCGGGCTAAGTCCCGATGAGTCTCAGACTGTCCTTCACCTCTACTCCTGTATCCCTCAATTTAAATCCAACTGGGGGCGTGATAAGGTTCCACAGCGTATATACGTAGGAACGGTATAGCAAATGCATCTCACCTGGAGCTAGGAGGCTTTGCAACTGCAACTAAGGTAACGCGACGGCCTTGTAATCTACTGGTATTCGTCTAGGAGACTGTAGCCAAATTAATCAAATTACACATGATTGAATAATTCCCTCACGTGTAATCAACTAATACATTTCTATGAGTTTCTGAATATACATGATGAATACGAATCTTCATTAAAACGTATTGGTCGCCCGGGTCTTCACTTTCATGACCGGAGTAGCGTCTGCCTCAATTTCTACGATGGAATCAATATCTATTGATTTTTTTACTATTCAATTGAACTCTGAACTTCTTCAAAACTTATGTAAGAGGTTCAGGCCACGAAGTTCGTGTTCGAATCGAATGTAGGGCACAGACATTTTTTTAAATTGATAATTGTCTATTATTTCCTAGTTTTTCAAATGCAATGGGGTCATGAAGTTATTTTCACTATTTATCGTGTCCAGGAATGATTATTGACCTAGTCTTGAGATAGAAATGTCTATTCTCCAGCCGATGTTCTATTTTGGGACTGCTATGTCGCTTAGTCATTGATGTAAACTTCGCGACTGTGGATCTTTTTTATCATGAACTTTTATTCCATTTCCGTGAAGATCGAGCTTTCCGGTAAGAGAATAAATATTTGCAATAAGTTTAAGGGGATTGGAATTTGTTAGTAATATATTCTGAAGCCAAGAGACGGCGTAGCGGCTCGCCATAATTCCAGCATAAGAGAGTACAGTTCTTGTGAGAGCACATCGCCGTATCATGCAGTTGAGCATATCGGAGAGGGAACAGAGATCGAAAGTGTATTAAAAAGGAAAAGAGAAAAACAGAAGTTATCCTTGGTTTCTTTACGAAGTGCTTTGCGCGGTATAGATCCAGTACATATTCATGTGTACCCTCCGCCTTACTCTATCTGAGCAAGAGTCACGAAGCATGCTTTACACAGATCGCTCTACTGCACGAAACGCGTTCTCGGTATAAATATACATGTACCGATGGTAGATGCATGCACGCCCCTTTTCCTGAGCCAATGATGAACTAAGCAAATTATCGTGTTCGACCCAAGGCATTTGCGTCGTTCTTGATTAAAAAGTGATGCGCGAGCAATTACGAGGGATGATTCTCTGCTAAATCGCATGGCTGAAACCAGGGATTATCGTTTTATTAAAGAAGAAGTTTCTGTAAGTCTTTTTCATGAAGCCTGAGAGTGCGCCGCAGGGTGTACCATCACAGAAAGGTGGAGACATCCTTTATATTCTTACAGGTTGTTTGCCGAAAGCATTTCATAGAAGCGGCTTTCGGATAAACTTTCGACATGCATGTGACCATATCCTTCATCCAAAAGCTTCTCCTGCAAAGTGATAGTAAAAGTTCGATAAGCTTTCCGATCGTTACGTAATCAATTTCTTCAATTCACTAATAAGTTGGAATGAAAAAAATAGAAAAATAATAGCTCTTATTGTGGGTCGAGGAACACTGAATCTGGAGACATTGCTTTTTTTGCACGAAATTTTATTCTCTCGTCTTTTTCTTTCTCATTTTCTTCCGTTCTTAGTCTTAACAACGTAATTCTATAGTGCGGCTCTTTCGCCAGACTGCGCTATACATGGATGACGAGAGCGACGTGGTAACTACCAAGGTAGTTATGCAAATGGCCCGTCTCTCTCTCTCTCTCTCTCTCTCTCTCTCTCTCTCTCTCTCTCTCCCCCCGTCTCTTTCGTTCCTCTCTTCTCTCGGTTTCCTCGGGACTTGCAACGAGACGAAAGGGGTGCCACTCGCCCACGTCGTTAATGCACGTCACGGAGTTGAACGGCCCTTGGCAAAATACTTGAAGAGGATTTCGTGAGCTGAGAAGGACCATGCGGACGTAGATGAAACTCAACCTTGTTCTCGCCGAGTCGAAAGCTTCGGAGAACGATATCGCGGTCGAGCGTCAACTGTTATGTGGCTAAAGCTCCCACGGACTATCTGGCACATTGAATTAACGAAGAGTGTGAAAACTAGAACGAAAAAAGGTTCTCGCTTTTCGTACTCCATTGTTAAATCCATATTAAGATTGCGTTTTGCTATGCAATCATAAAAATACATCAGATATAATACGAATTGATCAGTCCACCATCTCAGAACTTGCTTTTGGACCAAATGATCCTCTTGCAAGATAATGTTTTCAAGAGCATTTTATTTCTCTGAGAAAAGTGCACGTAAGCGCATTGACGTTGTCACTGAATCTTCAACAAAGTCCAAAGTGAGATGAACACGTTGTGAGTCTCCTACCCTGTCACTGCATGCAGCTCGGTGGGAATGGATGGTTCCCACACCAAACCGTAAGTCTGTCGGCCTACTAGATCTCTCGAAGAGACCACTATTTGACAAACCACGTACGTCTCTGGTCCTCCGGCACATACGAACTCGAGGACGACAGAGCTCCGGAAAAAATGTTACGCACGGGATAAAAAAGTATATCCCCTTCCATTACCGCGCTCTTCGAGTTCCGATAGAATCGACTTTCACTAGAACTTTAAGAAATCGATATTCCGTAGCAGAAAGTTGGAGACAGGAAGCAAGCGATGAAGAACGACAGAGCTGTGAAAAGTTGTGAAGAGCCTGACGTGTACAAGTTTCATAGCTTTCGTGAAAAGTATTAGTGCATACGCTGCGAGACATATAGTTCCCATCATTTTAGGCACAAACCTCCAACGGAGTGTATCGGTTATACATTGAATTTGTAATTAAAGTTCGTGCCAAAGCTGTTCGTGAGCAATCCCCATTTGAAAAGATTCTTCATTGCATTTGGATCGTTGGGAACAAAAATATAGAAATATATTCGACTCGCAATGGCCACATTCCAATTGGAGTTTCTCGAAGACGAAATCTCGGAGAATCCAAGGAAATTCAATGAAGAATATTTCATCATTGAAAAAGCGAAAAAATAACGACTTTATTCCCGCGCGTGGTAAATGCGGGTTGAAAGGAAAAGAGACATTTTTCATGGAACACTGGAATGAAAATTTCGTTGGAAAAGATCGATATTTTGTTCGATACGTTCGACTGAACGTTTTTTTTTCTCGAAAAATCACAAAAATTTAGTCATTGTAGCAAGAAATATTGAAGCAAGTTTCATTGAAAACCAAATTTTCGTCATCCCAATCGTAAATTCACCTCACAGTTTCGTTAGAAATAAAAAATGTTGTCAAAATAACGAATATTATGAAAAACGGAAATTATCAAAAAATATTTGGTTCCCACTGTTCCCAACGAAATGACAACGTTTTTTGACTAAATTTCATTTTCAGTGAAGGGATTTTTCTACTCCATACTGATTCCCTAATCCTTAAGGAGTTTTGAACATGAGTCACACCGTTGATAGCAAAGCGGCGGTATTCTAGTATATAGTTTACAGCATGAAACCCTCAACAACCTCAGGATGAAATCGATGTTGTGAGCCCTTGTGATTCCGCGCCTAACTTCGAGAGGCCACGTCGCTTGTCAAAGTTATACGGAGGTTTGAATACGATACCTTCGAAACCTCTGCATCTCGAACACTCGTTTCTGCGGTTATCTCGCCAGTATCGTCGAAACTGTTGAACTCTCCGCCAAACTTCTGTAACGCCTTGACGCTTCATGTAGAACATTAAACCACGCGGGGTCACAAGATACGAGACTGTCCGTCGATGACAAGAGGAAAGAAACAAACTTGCAATCAGATTCTCAAAATTTTTGAGATATTCCAAAACAATTTTCGAAGCTTATCTTTGCAGCTTCCGAATCGAGGGGATAAACCGCATGACAAAAAAGCGTGACAACGCTGAGCGCCTCCGAGCGGCACTGGAGCGCGAAAGTGTTTAAAAACAAAATACCCAAGGATCGCAGAGCCGAAGCTAGTTCGCGCGTCACGTAAATCGAGTAACTGTCAATTCGAGGAGCATTATTTTGCCCTGGCTCAGAAAAATGCACAGATGAAAAGATGAAGAGAGTCCTGGGAGAGAGGGACAAAAAGTCTGAGTGTCAGTTGCACGTACGATACTTTTCCAGCAAACCCGATATGCGAAATTATCGTGGCAGGGTTTTAATTGAACGACAATACATTTTCAGCAAAAAGCATTAAAGTCAAATATGCAATATGAATAAACTGATCTGAATCTCGATATGATGTGTCCATATATAGTAGCAGAACCGAATGGGCCTCCTTTGTGCTCGCATGAGCTTCGGAAAACTTGCTAATATTGTGCAAACCATACCAGATTTCTATTTTGAAAGAAAAAAACGTGAATTCTTGCAACCGCTATCGTTCTGCATGAAGAAATCAACGCCGAAAGTTTTCTACTTCTTCAAATACGTAATCCTCCACACATATCGTGTTTGCACATTTTGGTCAGAGCACATATGCCGCAATCACTTTCCCTCGCTCATTTACTCTCTTTATATCAGCCTGCCTTCTACTTTGACCTCCGGTATACGCTACCAAAGATATATATTACGAACAAACAGCAAGCCAGTACATAGTTGCCGTATGTACCGTGATGATTCACTTACCACCGGTAGACTATGTAACGGCAATGAGTTATCGCATTCGCCACCGTGCGTTTTAACCCAAACCAGTACTAGTCGAGCACGACGGCAGCTCCGATGATATATCGGAGAGATTCGTGTTCTCTCCTATTCTCGGGTATAAACTCGACGCCCTCACCTCTACGATGCGAACATTGCGGATGCACAATCCTGGTATTTGGAGGAGATTCTCTCTAGCTACTCTTATTATATTATAGTTCAACTAAATCATGAAATATGATCATAAAATGCCCTTTGTATCGAGATAAAGTGATTAATATCCAAGGCATATCCCATCGTTCTGCAAAAATTTACTCTGACGTGACTTCTGTCAGGCCTAAAGAAATAACTCGCAATTTCTGCATGTTCGATTCTCAACGCAGTTCGTCAAATAATTATTATGTAAATCCATCGTTCAGCAAGTCTCGAACTCTCGCATCGTTATTCGAGCGACTAATATTGATATTGATGTCCTTAAATTGCATGAGCAGTCTATTCTTGTTATTTAAATTTCAACATGATGAGAATCAATGTCAAACTGATGAGCGTCCTTTATTCCACGACAAGAATATCGGATTTTGCCAACGAACGAAGCGATATAGTCATCCACCGTGTCACGGTGGGTCATGCCGGAAATTAGAGATTGATTACCGACAAAAGCTCCATGCGTTGCGATAATGCGCGTCATTTTCCATCGACAGAAAACCTGCAATAATACCAATTCTATATGCTCTTTCCGTGGACATTCATTACACAACTCATTAATATATTAATTAATATTTTGTAGAATTCAAACGATCATTCAAACATTTACCATGGTTGCAATTTCGTATTCGTCCCAGCACGCGAATATAGTGTTTCGTTGACCTCGCACCAGTGGTCGATCGTTTTTTGGTTATAGTTCCTCTGGGAAACTCACCATTTGACGTTCGGGTGATTTTTTTTTCTTCATTAATACACGCAGCGATTATCTCACGAGGAACGAATTATTGGTATATTAGTTTTTCACATTTTTATAGAACAAAACCGATTTTTCTTTTTTTTTCTATCGAGTATTTTATCGAAGTGCGGAGCAAATTGTTCGGAACCCGATTCTGGCAGGTCTGCGGAAATTACATAGTACTTTACCATTTTTTGAAATCTTGGACATTCTGGCTATGAATTCATTCGTTCCACGTCCCATCCGTTCCACATATGAATCGGATTCCTTATTCTTTTCTGTTTCTATCTTTTCATTTTAACGAGAAATTCTCGGGGTGCTGCACCAACTTTCCTTACGTTATGCCAATCGAGGTTTCCGTCCTCGAACATAACTACTGCGTACTTTGGAAAGGAAACGCTTACCCGTAACTTATATCCTCCAAGAGATGCTTATCTGTTGCAGGATTCTACCGGATCCCCTATTTATTTCGTACACGAGGAAATATATGCAGGAAGTAAAGCGAAGTATAAATACGGGATACGAATCACTGCTATGGCTCTGGAGCTCAATACGTCGCTGGGTAGAACCCGTGGACAACTTTACCTCCAACTTTCTTCACCGTGTCTTTGCCTCATTTCAACACACACGCTGTGGATTCAATAGTTAAGAGATATTCAAAGAAGCCTTTTTCAGTCTTTATGATGTTAGCATATTATTATAATGAGTGATTTTGTCATTGGACGTTCCGTGTAATAACTCGACTGATAATAGAAAAGGAGGTACTCGAAAAATGTTCAAAAATATCGTAGTTTTCGAAAAAAAAACGGAAAGAATCATACGTGGTTTTAAATTAATCATCAGGACAGGAGATCCAAAAAGAACTGTCTATTTTTTCTTCCACAAAAAATTAACGTCAAATAAATCGGTAAGAATATTGCCGACAAATGTTTGCATGAAACCCGTCGCACTGAATCAACATCTTCATGTTTTATGCATATAAAATAAATGTAAATAGTCTTAGCCGAGGGGGGTGAAGCTGAAAGATTAAAATATAAATCCAGAGGGATAAATCGGTGCGCCGAATGCGCTGCTACGGTGGAGAAATCTTACGTGCGACAAACTTGGGTCGTTACGTTTGTCGGGAGCATTGGCTCGACCGCACTTGACGATAACGAGATAAAGCTCCCGTTCTATATAGACGTGTTTTCGTTGTTGTCGTCTTTGCTGTGCCCTACTCAGAAATCCCTGACCCTCTTCTTGCTGGGAACTCTCCTGAGATCCGCCCCTTCTTCACACCTAACTCTCCCTCATCCTCTTTTGGACTTTCCTTTGGATACACCCTCGTTCAACCGACAAATGCGGTAACTAGATCGAGGATTACAAAAGGCATGAGTGTCTGTGTGCATTCACTGTATTGAAATATATACAAAACGCAGAACCAACGCCAGCGTCTCGTCCAATCAAAACGCACGTCTTCTTCCATGTTCCTCTGTTTCTTACCCTGAATTATGTAAAGGTCATGGCTCGTTCACTCGCAAATGTTCCAGAGACGCTTATTCTAACAAACTTCTGGGTCCAGAGTCATAACTGCACAAACATCCAATCAGTCTGGTCAATTTAATCCAGATGAAGCAAAGAACGTTTCTAAATTCACGTCACAATGTGAATCAATTGCCAACGGAAAGCCGCAGTCTTCAGTCCATAACAAAAGCCCGCCTATTGTATCAAAATTGATTTGTTCCGGTGCTTACATTCCGACGCGCCAGTTCCATTCAATTTTCTGATGGCTATCGATATTTAAATTTTCATGTGCAACGGCATAGGAGAATGAAACATTATCCCGAGCTACTTCGAGGTAAATAAAATGCTGTACATCTTAATGACTTTGAGGAGATGAGTCCATCAACCATTGTATGATCTGTCAGACTACGAAAACCTGTCAGACTATGGAAACATCCAGGCCCGACACACAGCGAATATCTATTATATATATATATATATATATATACAGTAAACTTGGCAACTGCATCTGGGTGCGTTAAGTTGGATGAGTGATGGTTCGTTGTTCACCTGAGGATAATGGATTGTTCCATATCCAAAACTGGATTTTTATCGGTATACGTTGCTAATATCGTTATATTTCCATGACATATATTGGGAATCTTAAACTTTTTTAGTCTTCTAAGAAACTGCCCTGTTTTAACGTACGTCGTGGGAAACCCGTTTGGACGTAATAGCAATCCATACATCACGCCGCACACGAGGAGAAAACGTCTCTTCGCTCCCAGAGGTGGGGAAGAACCGCCTGCATCTGCTTGCATCTGCAGCAGCAAGTATGTGCCACATACTTTATGTCATAGTTCACAAGCGAGGGTTTGGGCAAGCCAAGCATGGTTAGGCATTCAACGATGCATACTTCTTATGCAGTCGACAAGCCTCAAAAGGCTCCTATTTTGCGTGACGGATTCCCTACTGGTCCTCTCTATGCTCGACCCCTTCAACGGCGGTCTTCCAGCTTAGTGAAAAATGGTCCCTACATCACACAGCACGAGGAACCGAAACCGCAGCCTTTCAAAGAGGCGTTACCTTTTTCACGATCGTTCGTTTTTTCACCGAACTCCTTCGACGCGGTTCCAGACCTCAAGTAATTGCATGAGCTCTTTTGAAAAATGTAAGGCATTGATCTGTAACGTCCTGAAGTTGGCGGTAAATTGTGAAAACGAATATTTTTCTCGGGAATGAATAGAGGGTCGTGAAACCAGAAAGGTTTTTTTTTTGCGATTAACCTGATTCATGATTCTTTGTAATATTTTGATAAAAATGAAATTTCTTACCGGAAAGTCAGAGTTGTCAATGGCCTGTAGCTTTTGTGGCTGTTGATGTCTTGCATCGGCGTGCCCCAGAAATCATCGGCAAGTACACTACCGATTGTGGTTTGCGCGAGAACATCCTTGTTCCTTACAACAGCGGGAATATCGTCATGAACAAAATCACCACCGAGTGCGTTTAAATAACATCCGACGGCAACGAATGCGACCGCCGCATAAACGCACCAGCCCGGGGGTTCGATAGTCTCATTACCGGTCTCGCCGAACGAGCCGGAACGGCTTGATCTCTTTGTGTGACAACAGCAACCATTACCGTTCCCATTGATGGCGTAGACAGAGTTGTTGTTGCGACGTTTCATCTTGAGATCGTTGATGAGTTTCACGCACAACACCGATGACGTTTTTCGTCTTATTTTTTCCTTTTGTTTATCGGAACGATGAATATGAGCCACTCGACGGTCGACCGATCGTTTGCACCGGATCCGGAATCATTAGACAAACGTAAACATTGAGTACGAGTATCACTGAATGGGAATCAACTACGCAGTCATTACCGACGCGCGGTACCGATCACAAGATCCCAAGCCAACGCGATAAGCAACTATTTTATAATCGATCGTTCTCCATTGCTCTCGAATCACCGATAATCTTCGTTCAACTAACGCATCACACCGCACGATCAACTTTTAAACACTTTGCCCTGCATGGATTTTACGCACTGGAAAAAAAATCTGAAATTCGGTGACACCATTGCAGTTGCACTTGAAGCTAAACTTTTGGCTAAAACAAAAAGGGCAACATATTCCGAAAAAAATCACGTAGGCCAGAGTTAAGTCGAATCATCCATTTCATCACTTTGAGTAGTTTGAGCTAAGGTAATCGACGCTTTTTTCTAAGCCACATTGTATCCCGAAAAATGCACTAAAGTGAATGGAAATCGTTGAAAATTTACCACATTTACTTTTCGGAGGAGTTATTGGAGAATCCGATGTGTTTGCCGGCTGGGAGTTCCCGCTGCCGATAAAACGGGCGGGTCAGTGACCCAGTTCAAGCGGAAACCGAAATGCTGTATACACAAGCAACAGCAACGGGGTTGCACACTGACCCTTCTGTGATCTACGAGCTTCTCTTATTTAGAGCTCCCGGTCGTGCCACGATTTTCGAAACGGCTCGATCTCCGATATCCGTGAAGTGGAAACTTTTCGTTCGATGCTCGTCGGCTGGAATACCTGACCCTTAATCTACAGCGTTAAAATACTTCTATTTTATTCGATTTAGACTCTGCCACGTGGACTATAGTTTTGCCTTCTCATTCCATAACTTCGGTCGTTAGCATTGACGCATTATCCCGGAAAGTTAATGATTTTTTTGTTTTCATATTCACCGACTTTTCGGTGCAGATATTTAGTGTCAATTCAATAACTCCAAATGGTACTTCCTGGAGCCAATGAAACCGACAATTTTTTGCTCTGTTTACATGGAAAATATTGGACAATTACGCCGAGGAAATATTGTCGCTATTTTTTTGTTTTATTTCAGAATCAGTGGGGTGTTATGTTTGACTACGAATTAATAGAACGAGTAACGCGAGCTGCACGCGAATCGTCGCTGCGGCGATCAAACGCGAGACTAAAGGACGAAGGCATCCGCCCGGTTATATACCGGGCGCACTCTGACCCGCAAAGCCGCGCCCGCGCATGAACCACCCCCTGGGTCTTCTCGCGATTCACTCTCTATACCTCCGTCCTTTATCGCCCCCTCTCTTCATCTTTCACTTGCGTATACACTATCCGCTATGTTTTCTCACGCGCACCCTTCTGTCCCTCGTGCTTCAGATTTTATCTCTTCCTTGTATCCTTTCTCTCTCTCTCTCTCGGTCTCTTTCCGTCACTCGCTTTCGTTCGATTACCAAGGCTACACACTTGGTAATAGCGTTACAAAATTTCTTTACTATCGTTAAAGGTTAAAATTGTCCGTAACGTTTCGCATCTGAGAATCAGTGCAAAGATTATTTGGACTAAGTGCATGAGAATCACCTGCAGCAAAAAAAAAGCCCTAATTTATGGTCTTGGTTGGAATTTGATTTTGCGATGCAGCGTCAAACCGAACATATTGCAGCTCATTTTTCCTTATCCCTGAAAAGAGTGAGTTTCTTCACAACATTCGCAAAACACGAATAACATGAAAAAAATCTTGGTCCTTTTTTTTAAAACTCGATTAGTTAAAAAAGATACACGCAATTCCGAGTTCTTAAGAATCTCAACTTGCGTGCTGCTGCTCGCAAAAAAAGTAGTTTCGCTGATGCAAAACCTTTTCCCATGACCCACGTTGATATATTCACGATAATATGCCACTATACGTTCGGAGGTACGTATGATCGGTTTATTCCCTCACCAATATTCATCAAATGCGGAGGTGGGCAGACCCGATCATCCTTACGCATGACTGAATTTGGCTAGTTCTCTATGTCGCTTTTAGAATACGAACACGTATGGTTCTCATACATATATGTATTATATTATTATATATACATAATATACCATGGGCACGCGCATGGATGTGGTTTATTTGTGGTTCTAGTCGAGCAAACAGCCTCGTTACGGTGGGAGATGACGAGACGGAGAGAGTGACAATATAATATTATTGTAGTCGGTTATGTCCTTGTTAATTAGATAATTAACGACGCAATTACGGCTGCGGATTTGTAACCACATTATACATTACTGCAGTGTGTGATATTGGGAAACGGTTAAGCTTATCGTTTATTGATTACATTAATTTGATTAATTCGTCGTGGTTTATCAAATTAAAGTGATTTTTAGTCTTAGAAAAGCCTCACGTGCAATCTGCTGCTCTCCATATTTACCTTCGCCCTCAGTTTAATCCTGGTTTTTGTCGCACGATTTATCTGCCGAGTCAGTTGAAAGACGATGTTCGTCTCGTTATACACACTCGAGCGCCGATGTAACCCAACCTTTCTCATTTTATAGCCGTTCCCACGATATCCCTTTGGTGCCATTTTCCGGAAGAATTGAACCTCTCGGAAACTTCAAGTCTGGGTTAAAACTCATTGTGATTGTATGTCGCGAAGCACTCAAGGGCTGCCTTGGATCCTCGACAATTCATCGTTTTCACTCGTGTCGGGTCAACGAGCGAAGGATGAGGCCAGAATGCGCTTCCCTCGATTTACAAGAGAAGGGCGGTGATGAGGAGCCTTTGGTCTAGTTGCCAGAAAGGACCAGAGGATTCTGCTAAATTCAACGACGATCGAGCCACCACGAGGAAGATTCCTAACCGTTACATCCTCGTCAGCACGAGTGGTAACCTGATCTCGATGACCAGGAAAATCTTGTCCTCGGCTCTAGGTCTACCGCAACATTCGACCATTTTGTCAGGATCCAGCCGCGCTACACAGATTCTTGTTAAGGTAGAAAAGAGCAGTCTATCGTCGTGACAATTAATTCACAGACGATAAAACGATAAAACGTTCGGCAACTGGTACGGACCGGATTTACGTTTAAAAAGTAATTCGAATCCACGCAGAAAGGATAATATCACGGGAGGTATCCCCAAGGTAGATCGAAGTTATTTGTTGATAATCTTTCCGAATAACAAAATCTATTATTTCTCAGATTTCACTATCGCGCCAACTCAGCAGGGAGAAATGCCTTCGCTTGGAATTCGCATGACTACCGCAATTGGCGTCACATGAATGTAAGTCGAAAATCGGTTCCGAAAGTCCCTTTAAACCCTGTGAAACATGTCGCCAGGAAATGTGGGAGCTCACAACTGGAATATAGCAAGAATTTCAACTTGGCACGGGTTCGAAAGCTGACCAAACAGCGATACGAGGTCTTTTGCCAAAGCCAGTGTTGATAGGTTGGCGAGAAGCTCTTACTACTCGATAATAAATTCACACTTTCGCTCTGGCAATTGACTCCGCCACCCTTCCATCGTTTTCTGCTTGGTTGTTCTTTGGTGCGATGCTGGCGTTGCTGCCGGTCGGCCAGCATTGCGAGTGCAATCTTCGATCGGCGTCCTAAGATTCCCAAGTATACCCTGCCTATGTGCATGCACCGCCACGTCCACGTTCCACATCGAAGAGCTCGTATGTACACGCTCGGTGTTATGTGCGGACAACGCGTCTATGTATATTTGGTACATGAGTCTGTTATCAATGTTTCTCTGTGTCGTTCGCTACGGATATCGTACAAGCTCGTTCTGGGCGTTTGATACAGCGGAATGGATCAGAATTTCTCAAAACAAAGTGCATCGGGCCAATCCTCAAATTCGATAACCATATAGAGGGTTACGCGATCCGGAGTAAAAATACACCAAAGGAGGAGTCAAGCGAGAAATGACATTGCAATAATTGCTCAAGAGCTAAATATGAATGAAGAGGACGATATCTTCGTGAATAATTACGAACCACGTAAAGACACGAATTTAAATCAGAGAATTCACAGTCATTTTTTTGTCTTTCCCCCGAACCGGAGCTCTTAGCACTCAGTGAATTCACGTTCAAACCGTTCCACACGAAAAAGAATAATAAATTTAATTCTACGCTTTCCAAAGGACTGGCGCCATCCATCAATTACGAACTTTATTACTGGAACAACAAATTAATGCGGATACGAGTGCAGAGAACTCTTCCCATCCTGAAATTGATTAGGACGTTGATTTTTAAAAATAAATAATCTCGTTGTAAATGTATTTTTTAGTATGCAGATGAGGATCAATGAGTTTGTAGAATATTATGATAAATTCGCATGCAGTCACTACGGTTGGAAGTATTCGCCTGTATTTTCATGGCGTTGCACATTTTCCTCGACACTTTGGTGGTCGAATCAGTCGTATAAGCAGAAGTACGTTGAGCAGAAAATATAATTATCTGATTCAACTCGTGAACATCGCTCACTCGATCGATTTGCTGTACGAGATATAATAAGAACTTCAGAGTTGAGTACGATGGTTGCAGAACGTTATGAAACATTTCATTAAAGCTAACCAAGATTTTCAACGTTTCGCATCGAGAAGCGAGAGCAGCGCGACGCCAAGTATTAAAAAGAAAAGTTTCGAGTGACAGCCGAGACTGGTCGTTTACGTTTGCACGAAATAGTTACTTCGGGGTTATATGGAATACACTTTTTCTCCATAATTACGAGCAGGATATTGAAATTTTTTCCAGTATCCCAATATGCACTAATTCGTAACTGATCGAATAAACAAATGAATTTTTACTCTAATTACCAAGACGTCACGTTTCATCCCCATGGTCGCTCAATCGCTAGCTTTCCATCTCTTCCTCGCTTTATGTATTTCTGGATATATACACAGAGAAACTATAGGCTACAATGTGAGTGCACCGAATTCCTCTGCAATTTTGCACAAAGCATCCAGAAGGCTTGCACCCAGCCGCGAAATTGGCGAGGCTTGATTGAATTTCTGTTTCGTCTGGCTTAGCACATTTACGCGGCTGTATATGGCGTTACCAACGCTATATTCGAGAGTGAAATGAAGAGGTGGAGGGAGAAGTACAGAATGAAAGAGTGAGAAAGAGATAGACGACGAGAATAACGGTGGAGAGACGACCGTTTACTGTTCACCGACGTTATCCTGCTGATTCTCGCATCCCTCACTCCCTTTCGCTGCTTGCCTATGTGAACGAAAAGCTAGGTATGGGTAACGACGTCAAACAATAATTTGGTGCGAGAGGGTCCAATTCGTCGAAATTCAGAGCCTCCACCGAACGAGACCTATAAAGTTTCCGACCGTCGAGCTATCGAGATTTTTCTCTCTCTCGGTGTGTGTATTCGTCAATTAAGCAAGGACAAAAAATATCGATGACTCCACAACTCAAACTAAGAAAATTTTCAATTTTTTTATGGTGAGAAAAAAAATGGCAATTGGACTTAAAAAATGAGAAAATCCCGGGAATTCGTTGAATTCCATTTCTACGGCATTTTCTACGAATCTGTTCGGTTTTTTCACGACCCTTCTTCTTCGGTGCTACCCCTCGACGTCATAGGCCAAGTATACACGAGTCTTGGACAGTTGATGTGTGATTTCTCGATAACCGTCGGAAGGGATGCGACCACCACAAGAGAGTTTTCAAACTGCGAGCATAGAATGAGAAACACGTTGGCAATACATGACTTTGGGGGTTTCCTTGAAAACCCCCGAGAGCCCCCATTTTTCTCGCTTTACTCTCGTTCTCTCTGAACCCCCCCCCCCCCCTACACTTGCAGAGGGTGCAACTTTACTGTCGACATAAAGATGCCAATGTAAACGGCCCCTGACTTTGACGCTCTTTTTCTGTCTCTTTTTCCTTGCCTTCGTTCCCTTGCTGTCTCTTTTATCGTTTCTTTTACTTTGCTATTCTTTTTGCCCTCAGAACTCAACGACCGAGGGAGAACCTGCTTCTTCTTCGACTTCGACGTGGCGTTAAGCTCAAGGAATGAGGGAAAACCGGCTACGCCTCGTCTTGCCAGACCGAAACTTCACGACTGCAGACTTTAATCCGGACAAACGGAACCCTACGAGGACACTTATCAAACGAATTATTCCCATGAAAATGCAGTCTCGTTTTTACGTCTATACTTCGCACAAATCTGTACATTGTCTACTTCCTTGGTTATTTTCAAAGATGTACTTATCAAACTTCTTTTTCACAAAGCGACAACGAAAGTTCTTTGGAAATATCAGTCAAAGAGTGTGGCTGATTGTCTTATCATCCAAGGTACCTGCAAGCTTGTGAGGATGTGGATTCACAATGGACAAAATCTTAGTGACCTTGAGTTTCCAGAGAATCAATTTATTTCTACGCGACCAAGTGTTCTACGGCCCATGACACTCAGTAGTTTCCATTTTCCCCATCGAGTATAATTTGTCAGGCGAAGGCGTAAACATTGTTCCCCAGTTTCCCAGTCTCTGACTTTGACGGTGCGGGCCATTCCTTCCCACTACGTTCCTTAATTATCCAATTTTCCGACAACATTCAATTGTAAAAAGAATGAAATGTAAAACAAGCGTACGCGGGATGGCAGCAGAGGGATCTCGACGTTGATATACAAAAAGTAGAATAAGGAAGAGATTGTTTGGGGGATGTCCTCGTAAAGTAGTGCGAACGTCTCGTTTGATTAAAGTTCTTGCGGTGGGAACTCGGTGACGTTTGGGAGGTATGGGTCGGGGTATAGTGAGCGGCGGCAAAGAGAACCACAGCAGAGAGAGGAAAAAAATCACCGCAGAAAGGGTGGGAAAAAAGTTTGCGCACACTTTGCCTCGCTTTGGGGGGACGGAAATAAAAGTCGAGGCGAGGATAGCAATAAAGGGACAAGCCAGTGAGCAGGCGTGAGGGTAAGACTCTCGGTCATTCTTCTCACTGGTGCAACGGGAGACGGGCGCGGAGAAACGGAACGGGAGGATACTGGCACGAGAAGAGAGGAAACAAGAACGAGGACGAGGAAGAAAACTATCCCACTTAACCACGGTCATTCGCACAAAAATCTAAGGCTAAGGCGCGCGCGAGAGGCTAGCAAAGATTTTAACGGTCTGCATGCTCCTGCGTACGCCCTCGCGCGCTCTCCATAAGTTTTCCTTTACGACGAAACTCCGGATATTAATCATTCCTGGTAGCCTGCTCGCGATATCCTCACCTCTCGTGCTTCATTCGGTCTTAAGCCCTTCAGTCTTCTCGCATAACAGAGATCAATTCGAACTTGGTCGCGTGTATAATAAAAATGATGAATCGTCCGTGACTGCAGGGTCAAAAACTCGGTCGTCAAGACTGGAGAAGTTCGAAAGAATCCTCCAAAAACTAAGATCTTATACACTGAAAACTCAATTGAAAAAAAAACTCGACATTCTGTTGAATACGGTCACCCAAATGCGTATAACCGTATATTTCGTTTCTCCAGACACTCTTTGGAAAATACACAATCAAAATGCCCAATACCCTTAGTTTTTCTATGTACTGGCAAAAAAAAGGCCCGAACGACAAAAAATGTTGTTGTCATTGAAAAATTGTGCAACTGACCGTATTCAACTATGTTTTCGAATTAAATTGAGTTTTCAGTCTGCCAGTCTTCATTCTGTACCATTTTTATAGTGTAACCAGACAGCCACCTTCTTATGGAATGCCGAGTTGACTTATCTCTCCAGTGTGCCGTACAGGAAAATCTTACGGCGCACAAGAACTTCTCCCACGAGAGAGGAGAGCATCTAGAAACGCTAAGACTCGATTTCGAGGGTTTGTCAAATATCGTTTCGAAAAATAAATACCGCATGTAACCTTTTTTCATGGGTCTCAAAAATGCATTATTATGCTGATTATGCGCCTATATTATCGATTTTATATGCTCTCGATTCTATAAACATCCGTGGATTTTTAACTCCTGCAAATGTTTTCCAAGCTTTACGGAACGGGAATACGTACAAGCACGAAATGCGCTGCTTGATTATAATAAAAAAGAAAGTGAATAATTAAACTTTTTTTCTACTGATATGAAAAGAATGAAAAGAACGGAGAATGCGCGGAAATACAAGTTGGTCGGAGTCTGAAGCGGGATAAATACGCCCGTCAAACTATCAAGCGTTATTGCATTCCGTCGAGGCGGTCTTCGAAACAGGCACGTTGCCGGATAGCTCTCTGGTGCTGAGATGCGCGAGCGCATTTCGCGAGTGAGTGAACGCAAAGGGTTGCGGAACAAGAGTCCTGCGAGCACCGCCGCAGCCTTTTTCTCCTTGAATTCAAGAGAAAGCGAGAGAGAGAGAGAGAGAGCGAGGGAGAAGGAGCGAAACGGCCAGTTAGCGAGCTCGGTACTTATCCCAAGTTTTCAAGGATACGGGAAACATTTGGTAATTGCGAAAGTTTCACGCCTTAAATTCCACATTTACCCACCGGTAGACTAGCCATACTTCTACTTTGTACAGCGTAAGCTCGCAACGCTTTTCCTCCTGCCGCCCCCGCAGAACGCCTTTTTTCATCTCTCCTTTTGCCATACCGAGACTATACGATCATTTGTGAGTTTTTGCCAAATTGCAGACCAGCCTCATTCTTTAACATGCTGTACCTCGTTTCTCCATACCTCAAAAATGTTCAATCACATAGCACAAATTCTCATCGAACACTTTGGAACTGAGCTCTCAATGGAACCTCCAGAAATTCTGGGTCATGCATTGTGAAGCGTAATCAAAAAGCTCGGAGCACAATTTGTGGGCAAACAGAAAGTGCAACTAGTATATGCGGGCTACGTAAGTCTCTCCAAGTCTCGTAGATGTGATCGTTCAAAGATTTTCTACCGTACCGGATGAGCCTCCTGGATGAACGAAAAATGAAGATCAGGGTCGAAATGACGCGATGCCTAAGTCACGTGACGTCGAGGCACGGCAAAGCCTGAAAGTTGTCGAGCGACGAGAAGGATTCAAATGCGCCACGAAGTGCATAAGGCGTTAATGTGACAATGGTACTGCAGAGCTGCAATAATGCGGTGAAGGTTTCCGCACAGGATCATAAAAGGTTGACCAGTTGCGTAGATTTACGTCATCAAGGGTCGCGCAATCTGCCATTCCGTGCAATCATAAACATTCCTCGCGTATGTAAAGCGTAACATACCGAATCGTATGTGGTTTAACTCATTCCGACTATCTGGTAGGTTGCCGGATATACAGAGACATGTGTATGTTGAGGCGTACTCGTTTGCTCGGCAGGTTATACGACCGCGACAATGCTAATCGTATGTACCAATAAACGTATATATTCATGGGAGCATAGTCCGTGCAGCATAAAGAGAATTTGTGTAGCCCTTTATTCCAAACATGATGAACAAAGATGCCACACACTTTTGTTGGTTTGGCTTTTCTCTTCCCGACAAAAAGTCTCCTCCATTATCAATAAAATACTTGCTCTCATTATTCGGGAAAAGAAGGAGAGGGCTGAAGTCAGAGTGCGGCAAAGCCATTATGAAAAGCTCGAATCATTGAATATTTCAGTACCCGCCTTTCTCGCGCCCACTAATTTGAACCATAGCACTCGCCACGCGAAGCGGAAGTGCAAGAGAAAAAGAAAGAGGGGCTATAGGGCGGCGGGACCGCACATGATCATCAGTCGAGAGAACAATGTGGCGGGGCAAGAGGGAAAAGTGGCAAGAGCATTTCGTTGGGCTGCTGCTGGTGGCATGACGAGTGGAACTGAGTGAGAGGCCGCTGTATTATATGTAGAAAGTCACGGCAGCCAGAGCAAAAGGAACGCAAAACGTATATATACAGCCTCACCCGCGCGGGACCCAGCCGCTCGGAGGCTGGAGCGCCGACCTTCTACGATATCCATACAGATACGCAGCAGTGTGCACGTATTCATACAAGAACCTCGAGAACTTTTGCATAAAGCACTTTGAGCATTACAGCTTCGTGTGGCTTTCCGGGACCTGACTCTCTTTTGTATTATACGGAGTTTACAGTCCGCTATGTGCAATATTGCTCCATACCAACAGGACGTTACCTTCTCGTATAAACGAACTACTGCCACTGAATTAGAGCCACAAATGGAGACTCATCGGAGACTCGCACAGTCAAATTAAACATCAAAATTACGTTATAACTTTCTATCAAACCTTTTTGCTCAAAATTTGAACGCTCGCTCCGCCCAACGCCCATGGGTTGGGCGATCGAGGGTTGGAGGTTTATAGGAACCAATATAAGTCGATCGAGGATGGCGCGAACTTGTGTGTCGATGAAATAAAAAAATTATTGACATCTCATCAAGACAGGTTCATGCAGTTGTAGGATTCTGAACGGTAAATAGGAGTACTGCGAATTACTCGAGTACCATTGGAAACCATAAATTTGGATGTATTTCGAAAGGAGCTGTGGACAATCGGATCATTCATAAATGCGTTTGATGTCGCAGCGAGGATCGAGTGGTTGGATGAGCAGTTGCTTCGCCCGATTGAAGACACCAGGTACTTGTCCATTGTCATTAATCTCGATCTGTCCTCACCACACAACTTCCTTCCATCCTTGTACGCGTTCGATATATCGATGGGAGAAGCCCGACGGCGCCGCAACGAGGGTTGTGGCCTCCTGCTGGCTCTTTCCCATTCTCGCCCTTGCTCTCTGCTTCCTTTCTCTGTCTCTCTCTCTCTCTCTCTCTCTCTCTATATCTTCGCTACTGTCATTTTGGCCCAGTTATACCAATTGAGAAACATATCCGTCCTGTTAAGGCACAATCGATTCTCTGACCTTAAACGCCACAACCTACATCACCCCATCTAGGCAAAGGTCTCTGTGACAATTTTGTATTTCATCATTTCAAGTGACAATAACGCTTCGAATTTCTCTCTATGCGTACGTATTTTTTTTTCCACGAGTTTGTTTCACTGGGTATGAAGTTTTGTGTTTATTTTAACGAACTGTAAACTATTCCATCCCAATAGTCCCGTTCAAACTTATCCAGGTTATTTCTCAATTCATCCGCCCGCACGATCGTGCAGGAAAATGGAACAAAATTCACAACGGTATTTAACTTTTTCGACTGAATTTCGTAAAAACTAGCGAACTGCTCATGAATGTTGTCAATTCAATGAAAATCATGGCCCACTAAGCATTTTGAAGTTATTCTGAATCCTAGAGATTAAAACACGAATTGTAGACGATTTCATCGATAACAATCCCAGCAATCGTTTTGGTTTGTTTTCATCGAGATGAGTTAAATACATACACAATATTTATTGAGAAATGGAAAGAGCGAGGAAGAGAACGAGTGTGTGTGGGGCCACGAAAAGCATTCGTAAAACGGAATGCACTCATTCGCAACGAATGCATACAGAAAAACTTCACGCAAAGTTGCAAAGCGCAAGATACGAAATTGCCGTTTATTTTTTGTTTTTCCTCCAGTTGCCGATAACGCTTCTGGAATCCCGTAAAAATTAACGACCAACGCGGTAAAACTAGATTCAGAATAGGGAAAGGAATGCGCACAGAACATAAAAAAAAATCCTCTTTCATCTCCGTCACCGCTTGCTACTCGGATCCTCGTGCTCGTTATCATCGAAACATCGTTCCATGCATATATATATATATTATATATAAATATATATATGTATTCTGATAATTTTTCCACTGCAGGAATATCCAAGCGCGCGCGTTATTTTAGATCAATTCCGCACCAACTTTTGTTCTGTCGTCTCACTCACAGGGTACAGCTCTCGAACACATCGACAAACAAACAAACAGGGAAACCCCCACATGCGGACGACATTGGAAATAACGTCACAGTGGAGTTTCCATCGGCCACGTGAATACGAGCGAAAGAGAATGCTCACACTCTCATATTCTCGTTTAACGGAATATCCCCGTCGCGTCCCACCCTTTCCCCTCTCTTTCTGGTTCGCCTCAGTTTATCCAACGGGCACTCTTCGCCCGTTGCAACCGCGACACACAAGGCTGCACGCGGCGAGTGGATCGTCGGATTACTCGAATGTCGCGTGGTAGCAAGAGGACTGGGAGGTGGAAATATAAAATGAAAGAAGCCACAAAAATGTCGATATCGAAATTGAGCTGTTTTTCAATATTGAATGCATTGACCCGATCGCACTAAAGAATTTGACTTTACAAACGTCCCCTAAACTGACAATCATCGTTCGCCCATATTTTTTAACATGATTCTTGCCCGATCCATCCATTGTCGTCCTATTTTCAAATACCCTTAATAATTTGAAGGAATATTCTTCTTTCTAAGAATAATTTGGAACTGCGAGCTACCCCAGCGCACTAAAAAATCAAGCAGCAATAGATCAAAATCAGAATTCGAGACAAGAACCGCAAAAATTGACATCCAGTCGGAGCGCAGGACACGTTCGAATATTTATTCAAGATAATAACTCACAAAAAAAGACAATCGTATGCAAACAACGAGAATCGGATATCACCTATCCGACGTTCCGTTTATTTCAAATCTCCCACCACCAAGCCCAAGTAAACAGTAAAATTATTAAAATTGCCAACGCACACCTGGATCAAACTGTTTAGCTACGTGTTTATTAATTGCACCTCGTTTCTATGGCACAAACGCGATACAAATGAAATTCGCCCTTGCTCGGTTCGCATCGCATATTTTTCGATAGTATCGTCCAACAACGATTCGTCGACGATTTGATACGTGGTGCTATAAATCTCTTCTTTCCACACAGGGAGCGTGTACACGAAATAGGTAAGCGCGATTCGAGTGAGCGAGAATAATATTGTTGTCTTTCGTGACCCGGCTTGTTTCACTCGTTTGGGTTGAGCTGGTACATATAGATTCACCTATATGGGCATCAGATCGAAATCGCAGAAAGTCAGAGATTTATAACTCGGGCTTACACGAATATGTGTATACGTGGGGAATATATTTATATCTACACATTCCGGATAGACGCGGTGTAAAACCAGCAGCGCACGGTTAAATCTCTACTTGGTTAGTAATAAAATATATATATCGTTGTGGTGGTAGGTTCGTCGGTAAATAAATACATTGAACCCCTTCTCATATATATATATATATATATATATACATAGATATATATATATATATATATGAATATATATATATATATAGAGTTTATGCAGCTACAAATATCGAGATAGGTTTGTGTATCTCTAGCATTTGTATGGGCAGTGTGCGCGGATGGCGCAAAACTCGTAACTTCAGTGATGGGTCGTAGAGGCGAAGATCGTTGATCGTTGCGCTCTTTTCCTCTCCTACTTTTCCTGCTTCTCCCTCTGTCGTCATTATTCCTATCTGTATCTGCGCTAGCCGTGGATCGAGCGGAATAAGAGTAGCAGCGTTGTGATCCGGTTAACCCTCCTCCGCAGGAATAACATGGCTGCAAATAACATTATTCGCGTGACCTCGAATGCCTATACGTTCGTCATGCCAGGAGATGCCTCCAATGTACAGAGGAAATAACACACACACACACAGGAAAATATTTATGCACTTATCTGTATGGCGAAGGAAGATACGATGAGAACGAGAGCCAAGGACTTGGCAGCCTTTTTTTTTTACGGCGAAACACTGTGCTCGCTACCCCGACGGAGCTCGCAGGCAACCAATGGATGGAAAAAGCAACCCAAGAGATATCGGCAGCGCTGCTGCGTGATGCATCCAAGCCTAAAGCTTTCGTGCACGTATAGTAAACTTTACAAGGTATGCGATGTAGAGAACTCCGTCGTAAGGCCGAAACGAATTTTTTATGGTTTCTATAACTACAGTTTTATGTGGCCGCGAACACAGTGCAGTGGAGCTTAAGCTCCTTCGCGTGATCGAACATTGCACACCTACCCACACTTACATCCTCCTTTGGATAGATCAACCCCATGATTCTTACGCGGAAATGTCCAAAGGCACTCATAGTACGAGCCATAACGCACCGTTCTCCGACAAATTACAATGTCAAAATCAACATCGAAATCACATTCGATGAGGGAGTAACAAAAAAATTAATCCCTGAATATTTTCATAAGCAAATGTTGTATATGGAACTGGATAAACTTATATAATGAAAACTTATTTCGATAGTTTGGTTCATATTCATAAGCAGTTTGGAGCCACAAATTGCACCAAAGCTGCACTTTGTGATTTTTTTCCCTCCGAGCTCAATTTCTGCAGGAAGCTCGAAAAATTTATAATACTATGTGAAACACTACGATACTTTATTTTTGTTCACATTCCGGGGTACGTTTCACCCGAACGCTTATACGTGCGGTATTTCACCAGGGTTTCAACCACCCTTATTCATAAACGTTTCACCTGATGTATACGTAGATCCGGCCGTCTTTCACTTCTGCTTGACGCATTGTCAAGCCACTATGGAGGAATATATTTGCACGTGTGTCTTGCCTTTGTGTATATGCAAGTATTTACTTATGTATGAATATGTTGGTTATGCGCGTAAAAATTCTGTATAAAACTTTAGCAATCGCAGGTGTTTATGGTACGGCGAATATATAACGTTGCCAGAGCTGGCTGATGCGTTTGTGACTGACAGGTGTCACGCAATGAGGACTGTTGAGTCTGCACGAATTTTATACTGGCTGCGGGCAACACATGGAAATATTTCGTCCGACCGCCTCAGCACAAATTTGAATTTTTTGACAATATACTGAACGAACCAGTTGCAATATCTGTAGGAATGTACGAGCAGACGGATTTTTTGCAACACCACTGATTGAGCGACATCCACGTTCTCGAAGTTTTTCATCAAACTCCCTCTTAAAAGCTCAACATCTATGCAGAATTTATCGCTCGACATATCAGTCTTAGTTGTTCGTTTGAAACGTTTTTCCGGTCGATTTTATATCCATCATATTTCCAAGCGGACTACGATTTTATATACGGAATTATAATTCGGCCTTCATGAACCTGATGGGCATGACGGTCCTGAGGCAAAATGATTTTCATTCGTAAACTTCGCCATTTTTAGTTTTGGCAAAATCGTCGACTCATACGTAATCGCTTTTCTTGTAGCTTGTGATTGGTCATGACCAGAAATTATATAATTTGATTAGTAAAAGCTCGTAGAGTATTGATAAATTCTGGAGTATGTATTCGGAGATTTTCAAATATGTAACGTCACAAATTAATAGCGCACATCCAAATTAATTATTGCAAATTCAAAATTGCAGCTTCGAATAGGAGATTAATAATACTATGAATAATTGAAAACTACTTCCAACCTAATTATATGTACACATGCTTCAGTACACATGAGCTGTAATAAATATTGGGAAATTGGAATCGGTTTCCACTGGAATAATCTCCAAAATTCTATCAATCAGTTTGATTAAACGAAAACACCGATGGGATTATTATGAGAATTGAGTAATTTTTCAAGGAAAATTCTTTGAGTGAAAAAAATGAAAATGAACGGAGTGAAAAAATGATTGGTCAGCATTTCAAATTCTACTGAGGTTCTTTATGAATTTCGAGTCTGCTACGACATATCGAATAAGAAAAAACCGTGCATTATAAATGAAAGCCTGTGATGCATTATCGGAGATTGCAAAGAAGATTGGACAAAAGACGTGCTTTTATGTTCGTGAATATTTTAATGGTTTTTCGAAAATCTTGTCACGTGATTTTAATTTATCGTTTTTACAATAATACTCCGGGACAGGGTATTGGATCACCGGAATTTCGAATCATAAAGACAGTGAAATTTTTTTTTTTTAATTTCTACACATCGTAATGAAACACAGAATTGATAGGCATGCTTCAACATTCCGATTCTGGACGTTTGATACACTGATTATTCTGACTGATGCATATCTCAAAAGCCGTAAGCCACACATTGGCTCGGTGAGTTAATCTTCAGCCATATTTTGCTCCTGAAATGAACACAATTGATCATCACAAATGCTGTGAGCAGCAATCGACCACATCGTCTATACATCAAACCATTGTGAACGTTGCCTTAGTCCATCACGTGGCTCAACGTGCCAGGATTTGAGCCATGTTCCCTCGTGAACGTTTACGATGCCAAGCCCCCTAATAATGTGAACGCTAATTAGAAATGCGCCTGAATAGGAGAAACTCTACGATTACTCTGAAAATCGTTTCTACCATGAATCCCAAAACTTTGAGACTTACAAAGCAAAACTTGTGAAATAAGATGACCGTAGAGATAAAGAGTCGCGATTGATTGATGAAGCTTGTCAGGAAGAGTCGAAAAATAGGTTATATACATTTATTAAACTCGAGACAAATGTGAGACTCAAGATGATGGAAAAAAAAATGAAAAAAATTAACGAAGGAAGGATGAAATGAATAATGAAATCGACGTATGTTTAATACGGCAAACGCACGACATACTGGGTGATCCAATCTTGACGGAATATCCGATATTCATCCGCCCCACGTTTCGAATATCGGCAGCTCGATGATACTCCTTAGATATCATTTTTATGGAATCTTCAATGCTGCTGCTGCTTCCATGCACCTTGAGGAATGAAAAAGCAGACCATGAATGCCGTTATCCGAAAATGCACATCGTCGTATGCAATATTTGGTTTCTTCCCTTGAATAAGTAGATTCAATAAATAATTTGATTACTTATTGATACCGACTGTCACTGTCAGCCAGGATTCTCGTGTCCTTGAATTCCACTGCGATTATAAATCTATTCGTGAGACGATTTGCATGGAAAAGTTAAAAATAAACGATCCATCGAGAGATTTATTTCCTACGCGTTATTTCTGTTCTGGATTCTGCCCTTAATGAATAAATTCGTTTCTTTTTCACAATGGAGCAAAAAAAAAATGGAGATCGAAGTATATGCCGAGAATGATTAATTCACAAAACATATAATTTCGTAGCTGACACTGTTTCACATTGGATTTGATTGAAAAAATTCAGGACGTATTTTGTGAATCGAGGGTTGGAAATAAGCTGCTGGTATTTTTGCAATTTCTATCGTCAAACGACATTAATCTTAGTCTCGGAACGACAGTCGCATCGAGAAACATGGAATTAGGAAAGAGCGGGTTGTGTGAAGCGAGAAGTGAGATGGGGATTCCTGGGCGCATGTGTAAAGAAGACAAGATTGATGAGTAGTCCAGCCTTAATTAATCTGACGCTCCCCCAAGCTTCGGGTTACTTGCTTCTGCCTAGCTTGGATAGTTTCTTGATGGTGAGCGCAAGTAGCTCTCGAGTTCAACCGTACACAGTCTCTTATAGTTCAAAGGTACTAGCTTAACGAAATACTTTTTCTAAGTCTTGCACGTATAATGTTGAAGAGCAAATCCTGTCTGCTATAGCAGACGCCGAGAAAAATCGATAGTAAGATGAAAAGAGACAGAGAGAGAGAGAGAGAGAGAGAGAGAGAGAGAGAGAGAGAGAGAGAGAGAGAGAAGAGAACATATAGTGACAAAGATGATGGTATATAGAAAAATTTTCATGAAATTTCTAGAAGCAGCCCATGGTGGATGGATATAAATGAATTAGTGAAGTGAAATTGAACCAAAAATTCGTATATCAACGACGGGACTGTAAAGAATGTTTCATATATGAGATTTTGATCCGCGATCCCGCCGTCTCGTAAGTTTGCATAACTTAGATTCTTCTGGAAATTTTATATGATTCTCTAAGACCCGAATTCGTAGACAGGAAAGCAAAATGGCGTACGTTTCGAGCCATCGATCGCATCACAAATAATGCGTAAAAATGAATGCACTTTTAACGGCAAATGGAGCATTGGAATTGCGATCGCGAATCGCTCGGTGAGCTTGCCACCACTTGTACGTCCTCGAAACAACAAAATATATCCTCGACACGAATGTACTCAGACTTTAGGAATCCATATAAACGAATCCGTCGTATAAAATCTCTTCTAATGGTCTGAAAGCTTGTCGCGATGGAGGGCGACGTAAAATGCACTCGGATCGCGAGTCCTAATGGTGGGAATAACTCTTAATATTCTATAGTTATTTAATTGATGTGTGAACTCCATCTTTTCTGGAATCGTGAAGCATATGATGTGGGACAATTGTTGGCAATGCGATGGCGGGACGATTCCATGGATTTTTGGTGCAAAAGTTTTGTTGCATTTTTTTAAAATCTATTTTCAGTCCGAGTCGCGCTGGTTTTCTCGTTGAAATAATAATTCAGACGATATTGATAACTCACAGTCGATGTAATTACGTTGAAAACTATTTTTTTTTTGCGGCGTCGCAACCCCATAGAAACATTTTCGACATTCGAATGATCAGTTTGTGCAAAAAATCTCTGCGCACATGCTGCGGTAGCGTCAACGCCGTTATGGACTGAGCGAAAACTCTCGGCAAAGGGTCTATGCGATCGCGTCTCACAGCCGAACAGTGAAGAAGAGAGAAGGAAACTGTTATATCGTGTTTGAAAGTCCGGTAGCCATTGAGGAGTGAAACGTGAAACTTCACACTCAAACTTGTGCGCTGAGGCAACGAGAAACCTCAGAGTCGTCGGGGGATCTGAGCTGCTCGGAAGGAACATATACAAGGCTCTTAGAGGCATTAAAAATAAGTCAATAATGTCCTGTCGATACCTGGTTTCTCGAAGTTTCGTTGCGCGTTCATCCAGCGGCCAGTTCAAACGTCCTTGCAACTTATTCAGCGGGCTTAGTATTTTTGTTGCTGCTGTCAATAGTTTTTTCAGAGTTTGCTTTCGTATTTATTTTGTCGTGAAATTTCCACAGAAAATCTTGAACTTTGACTGGTTGACAAATTCTTCACTCGTCACAACGGGGGCGGAGAACCCTGCGAGGATCTCGAGAGTGGCATTTCGATCGTGGACTCAATAGGGACTGAACTTGACGCCAAACTTTCTTTGCACTACTTAACCGATCCATAAAAATTTGAGTAACTTCTGATTTCGTGGCTAGTCTGAAGATTTCATCCTTTCTTTTTGATCCTTCAAGGACAGTATAGCTGAGGAAATTCATTGGATATAAACAAAACGGTGATTCAATCTCGGCTTTCGTTTGTCTGCGAGCCAGAACCGCCGAGTGGATCCCTCCGTTTCATAAAGAGCTTGATACACCGAGCCGCCTCACTACGATGAGACAACAAATGGAACAGGTTGAATCTATATATTACCAACTCTAGCTATTGCATAAAGAACTATACAACAGGCTCGAACGTGATTCGCCTGTCAAGGAACCCCCCAATGTACGACCCTTTTCTCATATACCGAACATCATAGCCATTCTCTATACACAAGTCTCACACTCACTTGTACCCGCTGCCCGTATTTTCATGCTCTCACCCACACTCGATCTTTCTTCTTCCCGTATTTTCGCTTTGTCTCCCCTTCCGTTTTCACTTTCCCATACTTTCGTATTCTCCTTTCCCTTTTCTTTTTTTTTTTTTTTTTCATTCGCTTATTTCTCCATCGTTGCGCAGCTGGGATGAATTTTCAGGCAGATTTTTTCTCCAGGTTTCATATTATTGGTAAAAGAAAAACTGGAAGCAATAAAGGTCTGCCTACAACTTTGAAACTAAGTGGGAAAACGTACGACTGACACGTATTCATTGCTTTGATTTTAATTTTGAATTTATTGCACTGAATAAATGGTTGCAAAAACTGTGAAACTGCGTCGAGATCGCGCGGAGGGACGATTATATTCTGTATATGTCAGCCGAACAAACCGATGGTCGGTTCCTTGTAATTAGATGAATTTAATATAGAACAGGATCAATACCAATCGGCGATGAACTGAGTTAATGTAGAACGTTCAACTGAACAGCCGATTCTCGATGGGAGTTTCATATTCACAAGGAAGATGTATGTATGGATGCATTCGACGGGATAGCGAAAACACAGGCGCGTGTAAAATTCTAGAACTAGAAAACAACCACCGGGAAAACGTGGTAGCTTCGTGGGAAATATACAAAGGGGAAAAAATAAAAAGTTAAGAATAGGGGAGGAAGGTGGAAGGAAGAGGCAAAGAGCAAAGAGATGAATGAAACGAAAAGCAAGTGCTTTTATTTCTGTTTAGTCCTCGTCTAGGCCAAAGGGCGCGTTTTCGCCTTTTCAAATCTCCCTTTTCTCACAGAAAGGTCACAAGCACATATCCACTTGTACAGACTTATGCATACAGTGATATTAAGGACGTGAAGAGGCCTTCTTGCCGGGTAAACATATCGGGAAAGCGTGGTTACGCGTTGCTGCTTGGCTGTTCGGTACCTCCCGCTGTGTTTCCGACTCTGTGGCTCATTTGTCGGTACTCAACTCACGTACGACGCCTTTATTGGCCGAAAAAGGAAGCGCGCAACGCGACAGCCCTTTTTTTTATTCCTCCTACTGGTCTAACTTTAGGGTGCAGTCAATGTATGTGTGCTTTCCGTGCTTTTATGCCTGTGTGTGGGTATTTATGTGTTAAAAGAAAAGCGGAGAAATGGACAGCCATTGAATATACCTGGGGCTGGATACTCTGCACGAAAGAGAAAAATTTCATTGCGAACTAAAGTTTTTTTTTTTTCACACTGCTTGTGACAACTGCACTCAAGCGAAGTTTCAACAATTCAGGCACGTTTCCTAAACGTTTTTCACAGTTTGAGTTTTTTTTTTCGTTGTTGTTGTACTCAAAAATGTCATTCGGTTTTGGATCAATAGTTTTTATGATTCGAAAGAGCACGAAATTTCAAGATGTCTGGAATTTTCTAAATAAACTCTTTCTGATGGTGTAGAATTTCGACCGGCTAAATGTGAATAACACGAATCATTCTATTTACTCCGAAATGTGAGTCTTCAAATTAACGATCCGAGATACACGAATATAATCTCCGGAGAAGTTGTATTGTTCGTGACAGATCCTCATTTGAATAATGAAAAATGCTGCTACTAAGCTTCACCGGAGATGTCTGCCTCGTCGATCACACCCGTTGGGATCACGCGTAAATATATAATTTTCTGAGGCGACTTGTTTATCAACCGATAACGGTCGAACAAGCCGGGACTCATGCAGCCAAAGTTATAAATAATAAGACGAGTAACTTTTCTCTTCAAGATACTTGGCTTATTCGCCTAAGCCCGGATTGTAATCACCGATCCGGTGACCTCCCCAGAAACGAGACCAACAGAAGTGCAGACTCCCCAAAGCTCTTGATTCAACAGAGACGCGTTCATTGTCACGCTGTTCCGGGGCTTTGATTACAACCTCAAATATGCAATGCCAAACGTGAGGGTACTGATGACTTCAGAAAAACTTGGCGTACCAAATGCATCAACTATTAAGATGATCTGACCATCAGATGGACCGCATCCGATAAATCGACTGCATCGGTTTGAAAATTCATTGATTGATTATTTAGCGACAGCGTCTTGACGCCGCAAGTACGTTTACAGAGATGACGGTTATCCGCGAAATTCCACACGCTCTAAATTTTTCGTTGGACCGTTCACATTGCACAGCCCCCCCGTTCACTCGACATTCACTCTTGAAAACGAACCCATACGATGTTCGAGCTACAAGCGGCAATTCTGTGACGCGTGACGTGAACGAATCGCGACCAATAAAACATATGAGCACTAAAAGAAAGTGGGTGAAAGCGATGGGTCGTGTGGCATGTCTTTGGGCAATAATCGCACGAGACAACGCGCGGTACATCAGCCTCGCCATTGGGTGTAGAACGGTTGCCAAGCCGCGGCATTGCTTGAACTGTTGCTGAGCCTACACAGAGGAAAGAAAGAGACAGAGTAAGATTGATTTCTCTCATGATTCTTCGGAGACAGGGACCGAACTCCATGGGCGAAGACTTTCATATAGATAAGAATAGCTGTGAAATTGTTCTCTTTTGTCATTTGCTCACCTTTTTTCGATCCAAGCTTCTCATTCCTTTTCCCTCTAAATTAATCAACATCCCAAAATCTTGACATTCTCTCCAGGCGCGCTCACCACACGTGCAAAGCTGTAACAAGTCCCTTTCGTTAAGGTCGAGTTTCAAGACGGAATAAAACTTTTTTTACTACTTCGCAACGATACCAAGCAATAGAGTCGAATTTTCCAGCTCACTTTTTAGGCGATCGATTAATTAGTACGCAGGTGCTTTCTAGAGGCTTTTTATTAACCGAAAGCGTAGAAAACGAAGTACCCGATAATCCAACTGCCGTCGACTATCACGCCGTAGACTGTGATTCTTTGGCTGTGTTGTATATGCTTAAACTTACGCCCTCCCTCGTGCTGTGACAGTAAAAGTATAACTATGGGGGAGGCATAAAAACTGCTCACAGATTCACCGCAAAGCCGCAAAGATCTCTATATCGTATTCATCCCACGACCATGGAAAAATCGTTACGTTTTATCGTCCCTTAATTCGAGAAAGCGCGGCACAGCCCGCTCAGTCTTCTATGCACTGCTCGCATGAGGCGTATTATCGGATTGAAATAAGAGAAGGGGTTACTGATACGAGAGAGTCACCGGAGATACAGTCGTGCTCGAACGGAACGAAACGTTGAATATTCACGGCTTTCCGGACAGATGAATTGATCCGACGACGCTGAGCATCGTTCCGCTCGTTTCGCTTCTCTCTCCTCCTCATACTGTTTCCATCGTGAATATTTGACCACCGATCGACGCACTTCCATCCAATTCCATACACAATTAAAGCATTTCCTTGGGACAACGCCTTAGTTTCATACACGAATATAATAATAATCCGTATGCACGTCTGGCTCACGATTCATTGAACTCCGTAACTCCAGAGCCAAAGCATTATCACGTAATGAGCCACCAATAAAGTTTATCAGGAAATCGCTAAAGTGTCTACTGCGCTATATAATGCGTCCGCGTTAAATAAAGATTTTAGTCATTAATGCAATTATCCGAAAAATGGAACAATCCGTCTGAGGTGAATCTCGCTGGTTCATTGGAATTATGGATGATCGTATTGGAAATTTTCAAAAAAATCTATTGCTACGTAAAATCAGTGCAAATGGTACGTAAAAATAAAAATCGATTTTGCAATACTCTGTGCATAAACGAAACGCGCAGACTTTGGTAAGAATATTTTTTCTCTTTTTATCAAGAGAGAAACGCTCATTCTATGCTGTCCCCGGAATTACACTCATTTGTTCGGAAAGGTGGTCAGGTAGCCGCGGAAGTATTACTCATTCGAAATCCCAAGTTCACCTCAGAAAAGCGCGAGAAGTATAAATCCTTCCGCTGATTAAATTAATCAGCATAGAACAGTTCGTTGAACGCATTTCGTTTTAATTGGTGCTTTGCATTCCTTCTTCCTCATTGAAAAGTATAGAGGCAGATACGAAGAAATGAGGCCTGGTGCATTAGTTTTCCAGTCCGCAAAGTAGAGAGTCGCCGGATTTAACCGGTGGAAGGAAACTCGAGCGATAAAGTCAAAGCTCTCTTCTACGAGCCTCCAGTACTTCATTCTCTCATTCCCCCACTATGTTCTACAGCTTTATTCTCGCGTTGCTCTTGCCCGTTACCAGTGATAGTTATATTTCATCGTTTTTCCCATTTAATCGACTTGTTTTCATTTTGAGGTCTCGTCGCTCGCTCTTCATCTCATTCTCGCCCTCTCTACTTGTTTCCTCGGAAGGCTTTTTTCGATCTTGCCCTCCTGCTTCCTGAACCCTTACTCATTATACCCTGCACTTCAGCCGTTCTTCCCCTCCACCTCGCATTTTTCCCGATGCTTAAATCCAAAGCTGTGAAAGAGTTCAATTCCATCTCCGATATTTCAGCACTTCCCAGCAGCAGAAAAGATCAGATGTGAATTATTGGATTACGAAATCACGAATAACTATAAAATTATTCCGAATTACGTCCATTCACCAGATCGAAAACATTCGATCGACTCATTTTATTTTCTCAAATTTGAGGATGCATCTGAAACAATTTTTTCAACGAATTTTGATCTTATTTTATTTTTCCATTTTTCCAATAGTCCGACGAACGTTTCAATTATGAAATTTAGAAACGGGAATTGTAACCAAATGCGCTTCGATTGAGCTCAAATATCCGAAACTATTATTGCCAGCAATCAGAAGTTTTGTTGCCCAGATAAGCTCTTGGTTAAGAATAAAATAATAAACACGTGCTCAAAGTTTTTAATACGAGGTAGTAATCAGAATATGATAATTCTCGTTTCCATTAAAATTCAGATAAGGGTTATCAGGGGTGGCATTTGTGTGGTTATCGGACCATCGTTTCGTCATTATCGTCGCGCTGAAAAGAACGATAATTGAAAGCTACTCTAATTGGTTCTCTCTCTTCCTCTCTCTCTCCCCCTCTCTCCAATTCCCACGGGTGATTGAGACGGGGGATTGAATCGATTGATTGGAACATCGGAACGAAATGAACGCACTCATACTCTAGTTCCGTCCAAATTGGGAGCATAATATTCTTCAATCATTAACGCCTCGAAAATGCTCTACTCCTCTTACACAACTCTTTACGAGGATGATTTTCGCACATTTTTTACTCGTACGAGCTGTTGACTGTAAAAAAAGTTAATTGTGCACATACATGAGTAATTGCAGATCGAATTATGGCGTGTATGGCAAATAACAAGGTTTTCAGTCTAGTAAATAATTACCTGGCACATGCAATTGACGATCGGTGTTTCAAAAACTTGGCTGCATCGATGTTCAATTACGTGAACACAGAAGCAATTCTATACTCTTTGATTATCAATGGTATTGCCATCTATTATTTTTACCGTTGCCAAACGGCTCGTTAGCTCGTTATGATAAAAATAGGAAAAAGATTATTATTCCCATACACCCTCGAGATGGCAACTTGCATCCACGATCCCTGCTACGCACTAGTCTGACTCACTCGACTCCATGTGTCAATCTTCATTTGCTGAATATACATATAACTATGTTTATCTTTGAACTCCGTCGATATCGCCTAGCAGCTCGAGCTGTTCTCTAATTAAGAAACCCCTACGGCTGAAAAGAAATAAACTTCGAGATCATAGTTATAAGTCGTTGCTTTGACTATCCTGGGTGGGATCCAGCGGGAAAAAAAATATATATATATATATATCTGTACGGACTACAACTCCATTGTAGATACAAGTGTATCCGCGATACAAATCCTAGGGATCTTGTTAGCTGACGAATGCCTCGAGGGTTCCGGATCACGGACGAGACCTCCGTTAACGAGCCTGATAGTTTTATACAACGACTGCTGTCGGTTTTACTCCGGTGCTGCGTATACACCGAAATACACAAACATCGGTAGAATCTATGAGGCTCGACTGATCGAAAATTCTAAACACGTACCCGCACTCATTATCGGGGACTTCTCGTCGATCCGGAATTATTTCAATTCTTTGCCATAAAGTACACACGAAAACGCTCCGATCTGGACCATATTTATTTGGGGCCAGGACAGCGCATGGGATCATTGATTGTCAGACTCGTTGTCACCTTCGATCCACAAGATTATTTACTCAGAACTCCCAGCCTTGATCGTTGGGCGCGTGCAGAGCACTTTTCCACTCGCCAGAGCTACGATAAGAGACAAAAAAAAAAAAAAATTCGATTGAAAGAATGAGCGTGGCCCACGTGACTTCTAAAGTTGACAAAGTGAAACGTAACCGTGCTGTCATTGTTGAAAGTACTGACAACGCGGAAGATTCATTTCAATTTTGGTTTTTTTTTCCTGACCTGAGCTTTAATTTGTTTCACAGTTTTTTATTCCATTACTTTTTCAAGCTTTCTTTTGTAGTTAACTGTCTACGATGCACCCGAAATACAATCCGTTTATTCACCATATGATCCTTCGTGAATTACGGCCATCCGATAACTTTAATATTCTCATTTCGGATGAGCTGTACATAATTGCTTATCGTGATTGTAATTAAGAGAATCGAGGAAGAACGACGACACCTCGCACCGAAAAGCTTCAACCAATTATTTAATTGGGCACGAAATTTAATATTGAAAGCGACGGAAGCAGAACGAGCACACTTTGCTCGAGATGCACCAATAAATACGAAAATAAAAGAGCCAAGTTTATGAAAAAGGGAATAACTGGTGTGGGAATGAACCGGTAAAACAATATTTGCCTCATCGCGCAAACGGCCGATGAGCCAATATTGACGAAGAAGAGGGTTCACGTCGCTGGGCTTCTGCCCCCATATATTACGAGCTCTTTCGTGCCCGAGCTTTTTCGTTGGTTAGCTTAACGACTGACGAGCTTTCACTCACCCTCGAAACTTAGAATATTCTTTGAAGCCTTTTCGAGGAAAAACAGAAGCGACGTCGCTCTTTTTTTCGCTGACTCTTGCCTTGACGACTGCGTCAAGTCAATGGATGCGTTTTGCTTTACACATTTTTCAAATACATTCCTTGTAATTTGTGCCGCGAAATCCGAGAGCTCGCTAAGATTTAAACATGACTTTCCTCCATTACACGCCGTTATATTCAAAATTAAATCATCATCGCGCTTCACCCTTCATGACCGCTGCTCGGAAATGTCGCGAAAGCTAAGATTTTTTTTCTTCTTCAAATAAATTTCTTCTCCTACCTAAGAAAGTATGTTCCATTCACAAAACTCATCACGAAATTTATCCGCGTCCATTGAAAGATATAGAAACGGGAGCAGCTCCGAAGCCAGCTGAATAAAATTTCCATCCGAAAATCAAATCATCTCGCTGCGAGTTTGCAGAGAGGTCGGAGCGAGAGGATGAGAGGCAACCTCAAGTGGATAACACACGATCCTAGCACAGCTCGATCAGTTTCGCCACTTTTGGCATATATAATTCTCTTTCGATTGGCAAACAATTGGATTTCTCAAACTCTCTACGTAATGACAACTGTAGACGGACGTTTTCCGTTGGACATATTCATCGTGACAGCTTCTCGAATAGTCAAGGTCGTCACGACTTGATTCACTACAATCAAAATCAACTAAATTCACAATTATTTTCATTCGACTCAGGACCAACGTAGAATATCAACTAGCCTTTGACGGATTCGTGTTCAGAGCTCCGTAAAGGAGCTTGTGAAGATTCGTTCAGATTGATTTATTGAAATCCATCCCATTGGCTGAGCTCACGGTTTTCAATTATACAACGGAGCCTTAAGGAACTCGCGTGTGGTCTTGGGGATGTCAAATCAGTGTAGCACGAAGCGCTACGTACCGATCTATATTAATAAAACTGAAAAATCAATATCGGTGTAAATAATCAACAAAATGTTCGACAAAGTAAAATTTTTTCTGGCTGACCACACGACTTCGACTATTTTGAACGAAATGCAGAAGTGGAGAGAATGAAATGTCGAAGCAGTAAAAGAATATGATGATGCAACTGAAAGGAACATGGATGGTGAATCAAAAGATCGAATGAAGAGGAATGGCAAAAAGAGAGAAGGAGAAAGTTGGCAGTAAGCATAAAGGAAACTTTGCTTTGGAACGATGGCAAGTGTAAAGAAAAGAGATAAAAAGGATGGAGAAGTGGACGTTAGAAGAAGGAGCGTGCAAACAACCTGGGACTAGTTGGTCTATGCGGTTAAGCCAACATTTGAGAAGATAGAACCAAAAGCTATCTTTCGACATGCTCTCTCTTTCTTGGGCTGAATTTTCATCGTCCAAGCCCCTTCGTCCTTGTATATAGGGGAAGATAATATATATGTATCCGGTTCCAGGAAAAGCGGCATCGTACACCCAGCCAAATGTAATCAACTACATGAACAAGTGACTCTAGAGAACCGTACCGCCCGGGGCAACTAGACCCATGCCTACCGAGCAATACACATACCAAGATGAACCCACACGTGCACGTATACATTTTGTTGAACCCAATCCTCGACCTTCCTGAGTACGGTCATCTGAATAAACCATGAGTACCACCTTAATGACGAAATCGAAACGAAACTCAAGAAAACAGGCACAGACTTGGATAAAAACTCGGCTTTCCGATCGGCAATCCCTGTCGTCATGAAACCATCTCCAAGGTGTCAAGAATGACTAAAGCAATAAAATCATCTTTTTATCAAGTTATTCCGATGACGTACCGTTGTAGAAAGAAAAGAGGTTGAATCTTCAACTGTCAACATATTTCCTCATCAGACATACAAACTTCCCTACCAACTGGGCGCGTCTGACGCCTCGCGTGGTTCGACTCCTTGGTTATCGTTATTTGTCGAAAAAAAAACAATTAATGCGCCATCATTTGGATAATTGCAACATCATTTTTGATGATTCCGACTCTCCTGCAGTCATTATCCTAAATGAATAGATGACGTAACATCTGCAAATACTCGTACATTTTTATGAGTTGGGTTCGTTACATTCGCCAAAAGGACTATCCATCAGTTTCTGTTCGTTCAAAAAAGATATTCAAGGTTTAATGAATTCCAGATTTCCACTACAACGATCGATCAACTAAGCTCGTGAGTAATCCTTCATAGGATTTCACGCACTGACTGATAGAATGTACAAAATGTAAGCTGTTGTCGTGCATCGTCGCTTCGCAACGACCGAATGTGGTGGTTACGGGAAGCCTTGCTCCACATTAATTCCACATTTTCTCCTTTTTCGAAAAAGTGCACATTCTGGACCATATTGCCACGAATGGTTCGAAACGAGACAGCCTGTTTATAATACACAGTGTATTCCATCCCAATACAAAGTACATATGTTTATGAGTGTCCATATAGTCGCGCGTACATAAATTTTCGCATACTGTGTAGAGGGCAAAGCGAGTATGGCCAAACGGTCCTCGAACGGGACTCAACATTCGTGACAAGCAGCACCGCGTGGACAGACCATAAATATCGCGAAACATAAATCCCGAAAGCTGGGAATGGTAAGGGCGACGACAGAGCTTTGCTCGAAGGGGATGCATTGAGAGAAACATTTTTAAAACCCTCTCGTCTCACCGAGTTCACGACGATGTAAAAACTAACCAACACACACGTTGTGTACATAAGTACCAAGAGCTTAACACGCAACATCGCGGTCCCTCTCCTTGCGTTTCCTCCCGCGTTAATCTCACGTATATTTCTCTTCCACGTATACATCTTTTCGCATTGCTATTTTTTTCTATTTTTTTATCAGACGCGAGAAAGTCAGTTGGCACATTTTTCACTTGTGCTTCTTCATAAATTAAGCGTTAGTTTTCCATCGCGTTCGCTCTTCGTTGTGCATCCAACGACTATCTGGAAAAAGCATCACAGTAATTTGAAAAGTTGCTTTTACTCGTGCCATATTACCCACGCGTTTATTATTATTTACTTTGTCCCGAGTTATTTATGGAATAAAGTCGCACACCAGTTCGCATCTTTTTCCCGAACCTCGTTTGTATGCATTTTCCAGTACTCGAATATTCTATCAAATCTGAATTATTTTTATCGACGTGCCGTCCTGTCGCAACAACCTTCCGACAAATACCATCATGTATTCTTATTACTATTATTATTATTATTATTATTGTCGATATTATTGGTATTTCGGAATTTCCCGTGACAGTCCGTTCAACACGTCATTCCAGTGTGGCGCAATTCTATTTTGAATAATTCTTACGCGTGCTATTCATAATCAATGTGTTGGGACAAAGCACACTGAGTGCATCATGAGCGCTGACGTGTGCAATTATTTGTCGATTTTTCTTCTATTTATTCAACTCTATTTTGTTGATTATTCCATCACACGAATCCATATCATGTGCGAGGCAAATAAATCCTTCGTTCAATTTTTTATAACCGTACTTCGGGTTGTTCCGAGCGATTGCGTTGTGAATATTTTTATTACATAGCCCGAGTTTCGATTCGTTCAACGCCCCATCGTCTAAACACATCCATGCAGCATTTGCCTATTTCATTTTGTGCCACGAAACCCGAACGAATCCTCGTCGAGATTCTCGTTTATCTCTCAATCTCATTTCACTACGTTGATATCTCGTTTCGGTCAACGCCGGAAGCAGAAACAGAGTTCCACATAACGTTCTTCCCGAGGCTCCACGTGTCACTTGCCAGGCGTAGCATTGGACAGTAGAAATTTTTGCATCGCCCCAGGCTTCAACAGCTCGCATGCGGTGACAACTGGAGCGTAATCTCCTGAAACCGTTCCACAAATTTCAATCGTAAATATTAAATATATTCTGTATGGGGTGGTGAATAGTATGAATTTCGCTCCAGGCTTTGGCCCTTAAAGACACACATTCGTCCGCGTTTACTTCGAATGATTTTGAAATTTGTTCTCCACTCGAAAATTTTGAAATAAAGATCGTAAAGAATTGAACAACTCCACTATACGCAGCCAACTCAATTTCGTTTCAATATTACGAATTTACCCGTATTTTCCTGAACTAATCCACATGCAGCAGTTTCAATTCGACAAAATTTCGGGATCCTCCATTAGAGATGGAACGCGTGTGGTAGAACTTATTTGGTTTCACGCTATAGCGACAATGTAATAATCGAGGGACACAAAAGTTAGCAGTATAGTGAGTTTCGAGTGTACTACATGTTTGATGTGGGCAAAGGGCAGCTCAGAGTAAAACACCCAGTGCAACTCCGGCCTGGATAAAGCCTATGTTGCTCTTGGTTCACTGTCACAACCTTTTGCCAGACATCTCTATTCTCTCTGTTAGAAGACATAGGTTTTGTATATATCCATATATACATACACAGATACAAGAACATTCGTATATATAGAAAGAGTCCGGACACCCGACTCTCGAAACTTTAGCGTAATATTAAACGCCTGTCAAACGGAGTTAGGTGAAGTCTCTCTACGCTCTGTTACACTGTTTCTCTTGCTCCCTCGTTCTCTCTTCCACGTAAATCGGTATACGAGTAGATCCTTCGTGTGTATAGCCCTACAACGATTTCTAGTAAAAGGAAGGGCTCAAATTACACGATTTGCTGAGTGAAATGTGGCCGAGTTACGCCCTCTGATAACAACGCGAGCTGCGACCTATAGCAGAATTCCCTGTCGAGTTACGAGTGCTTTTCGTGATATTATGTTTGAGTTCACGCGTAATATACGCCGCCACCGTGGCTGCAGAGAGCACACACAATAGCTATACAATGTTCTTGGAGATACGTTCACTCCAGACGAAGGCCGAGAGAGAGAGAGAGAGAGAGAGAGAGAGAGGAAGAGAATCTGAAAAGGAGTATTCAGTAGTAAAGCTGCGGATAATGCTATATGCCTATATAAGGTTTAAGATGTATATGCACCCATTCAACACGCGGTGTTGTACTCTTTTTTGCCGCGTTTACTTGCATATATTACATTCCACTCTCGGTCATATCTTCTCCGTGTCAATGGATATTACAACATTTCCCATCTTTGTTACGTCGAAATGACATCTCGCTGTCTCTCTCTCTCTCTCTCTCGCTTTTTTTCCTTCGTCAATGAGAAGTTGAACTTTCAAAAAAAAAAAAAAAATTCCTTCCTATCGCAACTCCTGGCATTGTTTTCCCTCCGAATGAACAGTAAAGACAGTTTTAATTAGCTTAATTCCCGGTTAAATAATTGTCCAGAAATCCTTCCATGCGTCAGACGACTATTATGATGCTTAGCTAATTCTCATTTTGCGAAGCACGTTCATTTTGCTACTCACGGGGGAAGTCACGATCCGGCTACAGAACGAGACGTATGAAATGCTCGAATAGATGAAGGGGGCGAGAGGCACTCGCTCTATATGGTGTCATACACACTTTCATATGCGTATATGCATAACTTTCATTGCTCAGACTAGTAAGACAGCACATAGAAAAGCGTGACAAGGAGAATGAAGACAGAGCGCGTATGCACGTCGCTGTGCATGGAGTTATCTGAATTGGCAAAGTTTCTCGTCACCCCGAGCCTTCTTCCAGGACGGTGAAGTCAACGGTCGCACGTGCGTTCGCAATGGGACACAAAATGAAGTGAGAGATATTATAATGGAGAACGAGAAAGAGAACTTTGTACAGAGAATGCTTCTCATCGTTCTAATTCTTGGTCCGACCACGTCGGCCTTTCTCTACTTGTGCCACATAGTGATGCTCGCAGACTCGAGAGTCTTCAACTCTATTGAGAACATTATATTTCCGAACAATTCGAGACATGGAAGGAAACCGCGGGATGATGAGAAACAGCGAAATAACGACGATATGCTCGCACGTCTGTGGGTCGAAACGTGCCGCGTGATCAATATAATTATACGGCGTGCGTCCCAAATTAAAGCAAACACATTGTGCATCGGGGAAACTTTTGAACCTCATCTCGAGCTCCAGTGTCCTCCCGGCAATATCCGCAAACCAAATCCTACAACAATAGCATACGTACGTGATTTTAGTGTTTTATCAATTCCACTGTATATGTGTATGTGTGTGTTGTATGGAAGAAATAAATAAACTAGTGAATAGAGCCGACGACTAAGAATTATCGAATGTTCGTGGCCATGCAGGTGGACAAAAAAGCACGAAACACTCATGGAATCGTGAAAATATTAAATATCTCAAATAATTCTTTCCGCTGTGTGTCCCTTTCATTTTATACGAAAAAATGAAAGAACAGAAAGAAATGTTTAACCGCAGGATGAGCTCCATACGTGCTTGAGGAAACGTTTGGGGAAGAAACAGAATGAAGAGGAATAAAGTAACGAGATGAAAGGTGGAGCGAAAGTAGAAAAGTTCAGGTAAAATGAAATACTAAGAAGCTGCGAGAGAAAGCGCAGGACGTGTGTTACAACATTTCTGGATATACATAAAGCGTACGAAATAGCTGCTCCCAAGACGGAAATATCAAACAGCTCGCCTTCTCTTTCTTCCTATTTTTTTTGCAAAATACACTTATGTATACACATACGTGTGATCCTCGACAATTCTAGAGAGGGTCGATGTATATATCATTTATAAGAGGGTAGATCGTTACTACAAGCATACATAGGGTAAGCCTTCGTTATTCACTCGACGTGTTACTTAACGGGACACGTTCACCGAGATACGTTCTTAAGGTGGCATCTTGTTTCTCACAACCTGATGTAACATTAAACTTCATCTCCCTCTCTCTCTCTCTCTCTCCATATAAATATATACATCCATGCGAAACCAAGACCATTATCTCGACGATTTTCGTTTCATATCGGAGATTACTCCCGCGAGTATACAAGAGCCTATGACGATGAATACGACGATTATTCAGAAATGATGCGAATAACTGTTGTAATTTAACGATGCATAGTCGACACACATGGGGTACACCGCAGGTTTGTAACAACCATAATGAACTTTAGGATTATGGGAAAACCCCGAACACTGCAGCGGTGAAATATCGTTTGGCTCACATTTCCTTGTGAAATGATCAAGTTTTGGTGCTTATTCGTAAACGTTTGTAAGAAGAGAAAAAAAACAACGTTTTAGCGTTTGCCGAATGCGTGGACAGTGAATTTTTTTTATTTTCGTTGTTCTTCCTCGTATGCCTTTTTACCGTTTCCATGTATATTACAGTAGACTGTAAAAGATGTTAGGGTAAAGCTGTACAGCGGGTGAGAAACAATGTTTCAAGCCGGTAGTTTGCGATACCTGACTCTTTTTCTCTCCCCGTGCCTTTTTCTCTGGGGTCTCGGTATTTCTCCTCACCCGGGCGACGACGAAATATTGCCGTCACATTTATTGCTTCAATGTGAACCACGTCTCCAAGGAACAACCCAAGAAGCTAAGCCGAGCTTGGTCAAATGCGCGGTGGAAACGAACGGATAAACTCTCCGAATAAATAACCAAAATGTCTTACGTCCGCTTCGCGGGGGAACATAGAATGTTTATATAAACGAAAAAAAGTCGCTTCGGGCGATAGGACCTATATATATTACGGAGCCTCACTTCGAAATAACTTACGCCCCTAATCCACAATGTTCTTTATTTACAGAGTCTAACAATTATAGAGAACATTGGAATAATTTCACGATTCACTGAACAAACAGCAAACAATTCTCAATCAAACGCAGTGATGAATTATAATCATTTTTTTTGGTCCCAAATTTCATTCATCATTATTAAACACATCATTTAGAAATCCCACCGACTCTGATAAAAAAGTTTGGTTCAATTGCATTATTTTCGTCCGTTCCAGAAACGATTTACAATTGAAGGAAATCAATTACTTTATTGTACTGAAAAAAGTACGTATTATCCAATTAATTAATATTAAGTACAAATAATTGAACAAATTGCAATTAGGATTTTCCAGGAAGCCATTCAGTTTATTTCTCACTTAAATCTTCCCCGAAGGATAAATGTACAGTTCTTGGGTTTACTATGTTTTAAGCATCGATGGAAAATGAATGAAACTGTTATACGCCTAAGTTGCATATTGATTCCGATCATAAATTCAGCAACATGTCTGTATGTTAATTGTTAACGGTTCTCGTAACCTCTCCCTAATGCGATTCACCAACTTACTAATACGTACGCAAGCCGAGGCAGTCTCACGCTCCACTGACATTGCCGGAGTAAGCTCATGCAGCTACCGATGTATATAGAGCGATCCCTAAGAGCCAGCGTGTAAATTATTCAGCTATTTCCTCGCTGCCAAGCTTCCTAATCACTCACCGAACTCAATTATTCATTTTGCTTTATGGCCCGTCGGCATAGGTTCGGCTTACACTATCCTAGAAAACATACTGTTGGGGATGTCGTTCGGTCGAGTTGTTTAATCCAAAATCCACGTATGAAGGGTGCAATTATGAAACCAGCGACTATGCATGAGAGATGAGGTGGATGAAAAAATAAAAGGACGTTGACAAATGAACTACCTCCCAGATTAACGTAAACCTGCTCGTGAACTCCACTGCCAAAAAATATACCGATTGTTGACTCATTCGTATGAAGATCCACAAAAACTACAACGAATCCAACAACCGACGGAGCCGGACACCCGATAAGCCATTATAAAGACCCAAGGAAAGTTTGTTACACACATTCCTATACATCGAAACCGTAATAAGATTAACATTTTGCATATCCGTCGGTTTTAAAAAAAAAGCGAAGCAGTCTCTAACTCGTGATGGAATGACGTTGAAGTCTGCATGGTTGGCTGGACAGTAAACTAAACGAGAATGATATTGAAGAGTACGTTGTTGAAATACGGTGCAATTTTCGCTGCAATTATTTTTATTTTTTATTTTTTATTTTTATGTTGCTAAGCCGGCCATATATGCTAATAGATGCGCTGGTGATGGGCAGGTGATTTGTTTGTGGCTCTGGAGGTTCCCCGGTCAACTTGGATGCGTGACTGCTGAACCGCATGGAGAATTGCGCATCGACAGTAAGAGGGAAAGCATTTTTTCTGAATTTCTAGCGAGATAAGCCATTGAAATAGTCGAACGAGTAGGAATTACTGACGGGAGTTAATAAACAAAGCGTAGAAAAGTGAAAAAACAATGGAACCACAGCCGAAAGCCAGGGACGATAGGAATTATGAAGTGCTATCGTCGCATTCACCGAGAGTGGTAGTTAGCAACGCGGATATTCGTTGTGTCGGAAAAAATGGTCGTTTCCTGGTCGATGAATACCTGAAAAACAGCAAAACTTATGGCTGCGATAAATTTTGGATGGGAATTTATCAAATCCATTTCGTGTGATGAATATTTGAAGGTGTGCTCGGAATATGTGAAGAGAGGCAATCGAAATGACAGATCGGGAGGTTTCAGTTGTTTCGTGAACGCTCTCGTATATTTTATTTCTGCATGTGATATATCGTCTTCGTTAATCAACGGAATCTCATTGCCCGGAGATGCTTAATTTGGTTGCCGTCTCATTTTCACGAAGCTCCCATTGCAGAGAGACTTGTCCCCCTGACTAAAATCCTCTTCACCACACTTGGCCTCATCCTGGATAAATGCCCGTACCTTTCGTACCCTACGGAGTCTCTCTTTCTGGCTGTATTATGCGGCAAAGCCTACGATTGCACCTCATCAACGGACAATGTCCAGAATGAAATATTAAGCGAGGCCAAATATGTAATATTCATGGCGATGTACGGGTGAACTGTTAGCCCCCTCCTGTATTCAGACTGGGTACGAGCCATGTACCCTTTGTTATCCTTGCAGAGAATATGCTCGCTGTGATGTCATGAGGGAGTGAGTAGGAGGGAATGATATTTTGCCGCACAATTCTGACGTGGAAAGAGCGGGACCGTAAGAGAGTCGAGACTGGCTCGTACTTAGGCAAACTAACTGTGTGCAGAGGAAAGGGTGAGACCAAGAGAGAGAGAGAGAGAGAGAGAGAGAGAGAGAGAGAGAGTTGAAAACGAGGGATGAAAATTATTAAGTCAGACCTCCTTCAACCCCTGCCCGTTTCTCTTCGGCTCTACTGGGACAAAGATTTATCTCGAGGGGTCGCCGTCTGAGAGTGCAGTTTGACTCTCCTCCATGGCGTTCAATATCAAATTAACTCCCGAAAGGTATAATTGGAATGATTCATTACCATTCCCAGCATTGAGACACATTTTTGTCAAACGCCATCGGCTCCAATGCGCAGTTTCGTGTCACTTAAAAAGTTTCCACTATTTAAACACTAATTACGATTGACATTGATAGTTGCAGTCAAAAATACTTGCAGTAATAATCTCTCGAGGTCGAAAGAGGAAATTTGAAAAGAAGTTTCTGTCCAATCTGAAGTTTAATGGTAATGTGATTAATTAATAATTTTTAAAAGATTTTTCAGTTTTGTCATGGATCAAAAATTTATCGAATAGTGGGATTTTTTCGACTTTGGGGAGCTTTGACTCCGAAGACCGTTGTAGATGATAAAATGAGATGATCTTACGCTATGCAATGCTGAAAAGTTCTGGTCTTTAGCACGTTTTCATTTTTTTTTTTTACAGCCTTTTTTCCTATAAAATCCTAATGAAATGGTATTCTGGTCGACTGTGGGATGATTTGGATCCTAAAACGGCTGTAGATGATGAGGACCACCTCACCATATGCAATGCCGAAGAGTTCTGGCCTCCAGCATGTTCTCATTTTACTCCACAGCTTTTTCTCCCCATAAAATCTTGCATAGAGTTGCATTTTCTTCAATCGTGGGGTGTTTTGGATCCAAAAAAGGCTGTAGATAATGGGGACCACCTCATGTCAGGCAACGCTGAAGAGTTCTGGCCTCTAGCGCTTTTTTTCACAGCCTTTTTTTCCTTAGAAATTCGTCCATTTTAATTTTTTTAAATATTGCTGTTTTAGAAGATCTCCGGTGTCGCATATATCAGTAGGCCATTATGTATGGAAGGAGCGCTGCATCGTTACCAAAAAACCGTTCACGCGCGTAAGCGCGCGTCACTTAGCCCAGTTTTTTGGAAAAACCTCCAGGAATCCGGACCTGAGCTGAGATCTTGTACGAGGTTAGTACACGTTTTCATACAATTTCTCTTTCGCTCTCTTCTTTCGTGCCTTTCTCGGGGATGAAAACGTGCATTCCGTTGGTTATATCCGAGCTCTGATACTTTACTGGTAGCCCGCACGAATTACTCCGTGGCGTGAATGTGAAAGAATAGCGCAACAGAATACATAAAAAAAAATGAGCCATAAAGTTACAATGAGAATGAGAGTGAATGAATTTTCTTTGTAAATTATCAACGAGGTTTTCGAAATATTTTCAGGAACTCGCGTCGTTGGTTCTGGCTGCTTGAATCACATAAATGCTCACACATGTATGCAGATGCGCTACTACTTGCCACCAAAAGTGTGTGAACTCTCCTCGAGAGATGCCAATATAGAGGCACTATCCATGCACATGGATATACTTTCTTGGATCTCTCATGACATCTCCCAGGGAGTCATATATGTATACACAGAGCTGACGAAGTATAAGTACAAAACGCGAACTTTATCCAGCTACAAAGTTTTCTCAATGTCTTCTTGCAATACTGGGTGGTGTCGGCGCTTCGGTGCCGAAGAACCGAGGCAAAAACTATATGGAGAAGATAATCCTTGAACGAGAAGTTTGGTGCGTTACAAAGGGTTATAATAAGATCAGAAGATTCAATTACGCGTACAGCTTTTTTGTCTCAACCACGTTGCATGAGATTGTTGGTAATGCGAGTTTCCTCGTAAAATATTTTTTTCTTCAGTTGTTTCACTGGAAAATTAATATTTTGTTAAAGGTACTAAATGTCTTGGGTTATCCTGAAATATTGTTGGCTCAAACATTGCTCAAGTGTGCTGAATAACTTACAGACGAGTTAACGAAACCTGGTGGTCAAATATTTTGTGAAACTCGAACATTATGGCCTTGTCAAAAAATCTGGTTCATTCGGTCACTTTTGATTATGCCCATTTGCATATAATAATGTGTCGGCCGAGAAAAATAATCGTGATTACAATCTTTCGTGATCAAAAGTTTATTCATGTCAGAAAGTTTCGACAAAATACTCTCATGATTTGCCCGAAGCTCAGTTCGTAAACTAACAAGATCCCTTGCGCTACTTTTCCGCTATGCGGGCGTGACTTTTCATAATCCGTTAAGTACACATCCATCAAGTATATTAGATAATAACGATAAACGAATTCCACATTTTTATTTTCATCCCTGCTGCTCTTCCTGCATTTCATCTTCATAAATGCATAAATTCATCAAGGGGAATAAGCATGACGACCGCATTGAATATTCCCTAATTGCTACTCGAATTAATGCAGCAATGCTGCACAATGGTTTGTTCGCGTATTCGTATAAGCGATTACCAAGAGCTAAGATGCAATTACTGCAACCCGAGGGTCGCCATAGTATGGAGTTGTCTAAGTTCTTGCTTTCCTAAATGAACCCTTCATGTTCGGCAGCTCAAACTCTGTCATTTTGGTCGTCATTGTTCTTGATAACGACGTGTATTTTGAGTCAGTTTTCTTCGATTCTGTGCCCCAAAACTTTAATCTACGACGTGAGAAAGTTTTGAAAATACAACCAGTCTATCTCATTTTCTGTTTGAATCTCGAGAAATTATCCTCGCTCAGCGTTTCACCCTCGTGTCCACAATAAAAATGTGTGTACATTTGCGTATATTTTCAAAGTGTAATGAAATTTATCGTAATAATAAAAGAAAAGAAAAAAAAATTGTCGAAACATTGGACTACGAGTGAACTTGGAAAATTAAATGTTTCAAAAAGTAAACGAATCCGTGTGTTTTGCCTTATTTATATTCATACAATTGTACGAGATTCTGAGCGAGTACTGCGATTGGAATAAGAAACATGTTATTTCAAGAAATAGCTTCGCGTTGTACAACTTGTTCGCTTTTTCCCATCTGCAAACAGGTGGGGAAAGAAAAGTGAGTCTTTTTTGTTATTCTCTGAGATTCTTGTCCTCTCTGATTTGTCTCATTTATTCTTACGTATTCTCCAGCTTCCAATACACACCGTCTCCAAGAAATTTAACTCATATATTTCTTTCCGTGCACGTGTAAGAAATTTCCAGTCTCGTGTGGAGCGATTCAGCGAGCTATACTAACGCTGGTACAAAACTCGATTTCGTTCTTCATTGACATTCCTCGACGTGAACATACGGGATGAACCCTTATTCAGATATTTTATGTATATCTATGTGTATATATGTATATATATAACAGCTTCGAAATAAAAGGCCGTAACTCATACGGTTCCACGTGCTAAATGATCCGAGTTATGCTATTTTCTTCCTCGCCTCTCAATATCCATGGAGACAACGATACAGTGGCTGGCAAAATGTCCCACAGCATGATCCACAAACGTTCCTGCGTATAGTATCCGCGGAGCGAAATAATAAAAAAAAAACCACTACACAGAACGCGATATGCGCTTCTCCCTGTTTGTGAGAAAACTTTGCGTAGCAACACTTCTCAACGCTCGATATACCATGTTCTAAAAGGAAGAGAAAAAAAGTACTGCGAGGAACATACAGAGATAGGAGAAGATGTACACAATCTCCGATTCACACACCAGCTGAAATTTGATTTATATGTTAATCGGTAGACAGCTGTCTCGTGACGAATGTACGCAAGTGCGCGCACCGTCTGTCGCCGTGGACTGTCGATTTTCTCATATTCTCCTATTCCAGTCCCACACCTTTCCATTCGTTTTTCTTTTTCTCGTTTATCTCGCTCTCTCTCTCAGTCCCTTATTCAGTGAATACTTTTTATTTTCCCTTCGCATCCGAAACAAGTTGCATAAGAAGACAAGTTTTAAATTAAAGCCTCACAAAAGTAAAGTGTACTGCGAACAGATACGCGATAAAAGAAAACTCAGGCATCAAAGAGAACAAAATTTCAAAGAAAAATTTCTCCAATATCTTCTAATTCGGAAGCTGCTTTGGTATACGCGAACACGTATTTTGTCGATTATTTTCTACTTCATGTTGCATCGCAAATATAGAAAAAGGTATCTGGAGCTGACAACGCTACAGAAAAATGTCATAGGTGATGGTGATGAGTATATATTTAAAAAAAACGTCTCTGAGTAGTTTGGAAAAGACTCAGCAGCTAGTTTCTTTCTCATCCTATATATCTCGGTCATCTTCCGCGTTCTCCGGAAAAATAGCGTGCTCGGTTAACACGAAAATACGAAACAATCGAGACGATTTCGGAATATTGAAACTTTTGCAAACGATTTCCGATAAATTCGGCTTTGGCGAGTTTCCTACAGACAATACGACTGTATGAGATGCCATCATGGTTCAAAAACATCCGAAACAACGGATTTTAATATCGATTTCCCATAAGCAGGCTTTCTAGCAGCGGCTAAGCGCGATCATACATTTCTTCCTATATAAACGGTCGAATAACTGTTTCCTAATCGCAAGCCTTAAAATTGATCGCTGGAAACAATCCATCAGTCAAACATACGAATATAGCTAAATGAAGTTTGAACTTTGTGATGCTGAGAGTTTCGAAAAAATATATTTTCGTCCATCAATTCACGTCAATGTGACGAAGAATCCAGCGTAATGTTGGAAATTCTGTAATTTGAGAGGAAAATTTGAACGCTTCCATTTATAGAAAAACTTCCCACCGACCGTCGTAGATTTTGATGCAGTTTATCATTTTTTTCAATCAACAATAAATTCTGCGTTCCTTAATTATTTTTCGTTAGCATAACTTTAGGGTGAAATGTTGATCGATGCCTAGAGTTTCTTTAGCTTCGTAGGATGGCGAAGCCTCTGTGTCATCGTGTGTGAATCTCTTATGAGACGGAACCGGGGGTATGAGTGATACTAAACCGTAAAGAGAGCTCGAGTAATACTCAACACCTGACAGAAACGCGAGTTGCATTGAATTGGGTTCGTATGCAGAAACGCAGACAGAGAAAAGCACATACATATGTATGTTTATTCGGTCGATCTAATCGTGTTTCTCGAGATACTCAGCTTTGTGACACCCGAGCCGAGCAGGTTCGATGACCGACGACTCCTATATTCTCTCTGCCTTTCTTGTTACTCCACTTCCTCTGTTTTGCACGTCTGGGTGCTATCTTCGTCGACGTAATACTGGCGAACGAGTGAACCATTTGCATGAATCTATACCTTGCAAGGGATTTCGCAAATTCAGCGGAGGGAGTTGTGAATTTAATTATGACACGAACGCATAACATCTGAGAAGCACCAGTGAATTATTCTCTTTACTGCAGCAAGAACTTCGAGGAGAGAATTTTAAATTCGATTGCATATTAATTTATAGGAAAAAATTGAGAATCTGCATGATTAATGGAAATAAATAGATTATTAAAATGTAATCACGATGAGAAATAAAAACGGCGAGGACCCGAAAGTTCCTTTTCGGTGCCCGCTCCCACGGGGAGTCGAGTATTTTTTAGCTTCCAGGTCCGCAGTATTGGACCCGAAAATTTGCCATGCATTCTGGAACTATCCCTCTTTTTAGCAGCCACAGAAAATCTTCATATCCAAAGTTGCAAAGCTAGAGAAGGATTTCCAACTTTTCGGCCTGCCATGCTGGCTCCACAATCTTGAAAACCGAAAATCTGTTGCAAAGTTCGTCATGAAAAAACCCGGAAACCCCATACATAAAAATTATGGAAACGCAATTGGCTGCGGTCAGAAAAATACAGACACGCCAAGTGGATCAATTTGCAATCGCAGTAGCGAGTGCACATTATTTCTATTCGTGCGGGATTGGAATCAGTGATAAGACTGCAAGACGATGAACCATTTTTATTATATACGATTATCATCCACTCTAGTTTCTTTATCGCGTTGTTGAATGAAGTATATTCCGGTTTTCCCAGATCTCAAGAAACATTGGCCGGACGCGTGCTACTAATACGCACGGAGCATCACCGCATATTATTTTTTTCTTCCGCATTTCATATCGTACTATTTATACTTTTTTAATAAAAATTATCAATCGGTTTATCTGGATCATCGTAATTTGATATTTATAATAAACAATTTTCACTTGATCCATTTTATTCTTTATTTCAATACATTCAATGTGCAGAAGTGAAAATATTTCGAACTTGAAAATTTGCTACCAGAACCGAAAACAATAAAAGCAAAAATAATTATTTTCAATTTGATTCGGATTTTATGCTTTTCCGAAAGAAAAAATCTTATCTTTGTAGAATTGACAAAATCGAAAGTTTCCTATGCTGCCCAGTGGAAGTGGAGATTTCTATCCGATCGCTATGCTACCTGTGTTCTTAGTAATGAACATAGACTTCGATGGATAGTCAGTGAACAAATTACTTTGAATCTGCACCCATTTAGACGAACTCATTGATTTCGAAAACTCACCAAATTTACGTGTTATTGCAGTGTTATTAAGCCTCTGCACATCCAATTGCAACGGGGACGGTTTCACGCATGCATTACATTCGATATACTCGCACAATGGCATGAAAAGGTAATGGCATGCAATGACCAGCAAATTATCGACCACCGATCATTTGATAAAACGTACTGAATAATTTACTCTGATTATCTATACATATACGATGCTTACGTAGTACAAATTTAAAATGAAATTTCAATTCGGATATTCGATTTAATCTTTTCATTATTCGGGTGCACTGCTACCAAATGATTTACTCCAATCAGCAATGTAAACGTAACGCAAATTTAAATCTAAATTTTGAATCCGGAAATTTTATCCTTTTCCAATTATCTGGAGTTACCGGCGCTGGGGTCCATTTTGATTATCAAAATAGTATTTAAAAATATTACATAGTTAATTGAGGAAAGCCTTTTCGTTTTTTTTTTTTTATCAAGAACGCTGTTGAATCGATAGTTTTATCGATTGTGCAAAATGAGATTAAAAAAGTCTTCCGTTTTTCGTTTCGTAGACATAAATCAAATGTCGAGGTTTCATTCATAATTCGAACTTTCAATTTTTTGATGTCACCGTGAAACAGCGCCGCTACTGATTGCACGATTTCAATTCGCGTTTTTCTCTCGTTTTTGCCACGAATTTCCGGAAAATGCAGCAGTTAAGCGTTATCAATAACGTAGGCTCAGGCAACCGATTGATCGCAAGTCTTTATTCCGTACATATACTTTTTTATCCACTGCATCGTCTAATCATTCTCTGAATCCATGGAGAGGCAGCTTAATGAAGATTACGCATGAGATTGCACGTCCCGCTGCTGGCGATAGCAGCTCAGAAAGATCGGAACTTCTTGAGATATATGTGAATTTTTTTAAGTTAAAAATGATTATTGAGAAGTGGCTACGAATGTGAATGGAGAGAACGCTATATAAACTCGTCATTGTTGAGCAAACCCTTCACACCGGAAAATGCATTACAATATGTTGTTCCTTTCGATTCTTGGTCTGCTGTTCGTTGGGAGTTCCGGTAAGTGTTATCCAAGACGTTTGAGGCTTTAAAAATGTTTATGACAATGTTAAGTAGCGTGAGCAGTTATGAAAAGAAACTGCTGCAAAATTCCTATTATTATTATAGCTAATGAAAAATGATAAAGTGTTAATTAGCTCGCGTCATTGACTGATTGGCTTTTAAAGGATTCGTGGCCCTCCCACCGTTTCCCGACAGCAGAATAGTCGGTGGAATATCCACGACGATAGCCGCACACCCTCATCAAGCTTCGTTACGATACTTCGGTGAACATTACTGCGGGGGCTCGATAATCAGCAACAAATGGGTTATTAGCGCCGGCCACTGTGCCGGAGGTTCGCCATCGTCTTACGGCATCAGCGTCGGGAGTAACCAAATATATGAAGGTTTAACCTATGACGTCAAAAGGGTCGTAAGGCATCCTCAATACAACGGATACACAATTGATTATGACATCGCACTTTTTGAGGTAAGTCCAAAGATTTTCTCTCTTCGCATTTGAAGAACAAAATCAATTACGAAAATTCTCGGTTATTGAATGAAATTCGCATCAAGTTTGGCTGAATCGGCTCGCTTCATGAACCCGCGAGAACTTGGAAATTAGTAGCGAGGTCGTATTTCACTCGGAGCATACACCGTTTGTGATTTATATCACGCAAAACTGCTTTTTACCGGCGAAGTAAGCTCAGGCCACAATCGGTCTGAACCGCACAAAAACCATACGTAGATCCTTAAGAGGGCAAAGTGCAGAGGTTTCGGAGGGTGGAAGAAAAAGTTCAATATCCACATTACAAATTCAGCATTTATAAAAAAAAAACTTAGATACCAAAGCAGATCACTGGAATCAACGATACGTGTTACGAAAGTAAATACGATGAGCGCCCCGCTGAACATTAACGTCTGCTTTTGGATTTCGAAAAAAGTTGCGGATGCTGTTTACCTCGTTGGCTTCAAAAGAAAAGCAAACTTCCATGAATTTGTTTAAACATGCAGACTACGCGCGAATTTTATTTATTCACATCTTTCACCAATTGAACTTGCACTTTATTACACGTGTGAATATTCATCAAATACTGAAAATTATTTTAGCTCGAAGTTTTATCTCGCTGTGCAAAAACATGCAGTGCAAAGATTTTGCAATGGTGTCGATTTTAGCTTCTGCCATGAGGCTTTGGAACATACAGTGGAGAAAGATTCACGAGATTAAAGCGTGGAGTTTCGATTGAAATACGAAAATTTGGACATTTCATTTTTCATTCCAAGCAGAACGTGCAAAAGCAACTGAATATTTCTGGCTCGCCGACCTCCATGTCCTCGAGCATTTGTGCCTGTGCATATATGTGAGATTTAAAGCTGATTGCTCGATTGATCCCACGGACATAAGCTCGGGCGATATGAAAAATGCTGTTCCGAGGGAAACACAGCTTTGAAGTATCGAATTTTTTTATCGAACGAAAAATCAATTTTCGAGTCCAGCAAAGTAGAAAACTTCTGCGTGACCGTAATTTCATATGCAGACTACAAGGGAAAATAACATGGTGCCTATAGTATTCGATGCTTCCAACATTGTTTGGCAAAAACCACGCAATCATAAATACTCGAAATCGTAAAGGTTCAATCAAAATTATTCGCGTAGTTACTTTGTCATCACTATTGAAGGATTAATTAATAAAATCAATGAATTCGGGAACCACGAATTGGTTACTGTACTCAAATCACACGCTGCACTCATTAGTGGAAAGCTTTTCGTAATTGAAATACGAATGGCTCATTGAATGCGATTGAGAGCTCGAAACGAATGAACAATTATCGTATCGTGATGAGATTCCATTGGCTCAGTTGCCAAATACCAAATTCCCTTTTTTCAGATAAACGGTACGATCAAATTCAACAAAAGTATCAGCCCCATCAAGCTCGCAACTGTCGAAATTGCAGCTAATTCGACCGTGAACGTAACCGGTTGGGGATCTCTTTCGGTAAGACTAATACGAGTAAAAAAACCGAATTCATCTCTCACTCTGCTCATCGGGTTAATGAGAGCAGCACAAGTATAACTTGTGAATTGGACTTTGCAGGAAGGAGGAGTTCTAGCAAACGTATTACAACAGGTTTCTGTCCCCATTGTCAGCCGACAGCGTTGCGGTCAAGCATACGCCGACTTTAATGTCATAACTCCGAGAATGATATGCGCAGGATTGGAAATAGGCGGTAAAGATTCTTGCCAAGGTGATTCAGGTGGACCTTTGACTTCCAATAAAACACTTTATGGTATCGTTTCATGGGGTTATGGTTGTGCTAAGCCCAAATATCCTGGTGTGTACAGCAATGTAGCCAACATGCGTTCCTGGATAAGGAATATAACTGGAATTTAAAAAGGCTTTCTCAATTATGTGTGTCGGTGAATTTCTGATAATGTTTTCCCTGTCAACCTTTTAACACGGTTGATGAAGTTGTAATCAAGTAAAGAAATAAAGAACGAACAAGCATTTTTTCGTCGTTTTTCCACCCAAAGACTAAAATACGTTGAGTCTCATATCGAATGATTTGAACATCGAAGCGAACTTCTGCTTTTGTAATTCCGAGCGATCCTAATCTCTTGGTCTCAGTTCTTCTGTTATCAAGTTTCTATCAATTGTTGATAAATAAAACGACGCACGTGGCGAACGGAGCTTCGAATCACGTTGATTGGGGGATTCAACCAATGAAATGACGTTTAGTTTGGTTCCAAGGTATGCATCCAACGCCATATGTATGTCTGGTACCGATGGGTTGCTGGATGCTTCTAATTCGAGCTGAATGAAGATGGCACCCTCGAGTGTTGGCCATCGAGAAACAGGGGGGGCCATGAGTGCAAAAGGCCTGTAATAAGATATCCTTGTACATTTGGAACTGACGTATTCACTTATGAGAGGCACGTCTTCATTGTGCTTGTGCTGATACGAGGGTCGAGTGAATATATGCGTAGCTCTAGTGAATCTTCGGATATGCAGTCCTTCCTTTCTCGGCTTTCTACCTTCGCTACTCAGGTCTCCTTCTACCTTCGGGAGCCATGAACAGAGAATCTGGATATTCTGCATCAAACGTTACGAAAGCATGTCCCAAATTCCTACCTGGATGTTACGCAAACGAGACAGAATCATTCTCATCAAAGCCAATCCGCTTGATAACCATTTGCAATTACTCCACCGCTCGAAGATGTAATCGGTCTCAAATTAATTAAACGGACTTTTTTCGCCATTTTCATAAAGTTTTCTTGATCGGTGTCAACAGCAAAAAAAATTATGATAAAAGTGATGCGCAGCTTGTCATTGGGGGTTAAAAACAGATCAACGGTAATTCGAACAAAAGGATAGCATTCGACACGTTTTAGCCGAAGGATTACCGAGCACGTGCGAAACGACCAAATACAAAAGCAATTGGTTTTGCATGGACAATTAGCAGAGCAAATATATACGCGCAATGGGAACGCGGTTCAATCGACGATTTTACGACTCTGCCATTCTGTTGAATGTGCCTGGACAATGGGGTAATTGATTGTTGATCGTCAACTCAAAATAAATACATTATTAATGTACGACGATTAGACTCGTTACGGATGGAAACAGGAAGCTCCAACGTCGAATACGAAAAAGCTCTCGCGGTTGCCAACGACCGTTTAGGCTATCATTTTTTAATAAAATATATATCCATGAAACCTCTTGATTGTACGGAAGTCGATGCTCATTTAACTATAACTACTGTCATCATTCCAGGTGCACATTTAATTGTCATTCACCGCACTTTTTGTCGTACGAACATTTGCTTCATCTATGCTCCCGAATTAAATGACTAAATGACGAGAAAAAAAATCATTTCAATTCCATATTGCCAAACTCTGAATTTCCCTCCGATCGAAAATATTTTTCCTCTCCGACGGGAATGAGCCGGTGATTATACTTGACGAGCAATATTCACATTGGTGTTTTACATATAAAATAATAAAACCATGCGTATGGAATGAACCACTAGATCGATGACTAAATGTTTATTGAATTTGGATACACCTGAAAACTCTAACCAACTAGAAAACAATTAGCTTTTTTTTTGTAAATACACAGAGCAGAGTGAAACGAAATTATGAATAATAGACCGGTCGGTGAATAGAGTGGAAATTCAACGGCATCGAATCGGAGGAGAATAAAAAACAGCTCCAATAGAAAGTGCTCGGTGGGAACCCAACTGGTGTGAAAAAGTTTCTACAACGACGATAATGATCGAAAAAAATGATTTGCATGAATATTTATTCATATTCTCCAAAGCCATGAAGCAAAACGACCATTATGGACAAATGATCGGATTCGATAGGTGAAAAAATGGTCAATTATAAGAGAAAAAAATACATGCCAGAGTGAACGAGAAACAATAATCGTTGAAATGCACTCTGTAGTACGTCACGTTGACATTTTGGGAAATTTCATTCAACTGCAATAACGCAAGTACGTGAATGCGACTGTCAGTGAGGAGAATCGATACTGGCTGAACTTCCCGTTATTTGATCGATCTTCTCTTTCACTCTTGCACTCACATAAACTCACAGGCGCTTACAAACAGACACAGGCACGCGCACTGACGAACCCACACATTGTGGATGTTCCTCGCTCGCTTTATTTTTGGCTCACACGCCAGTTTGTTCGGTGATCCAGCTACGCAGAGCTCCGACGCGAGTATAAACTCCAGGATAGGCAGGATGCGCGCATTCGTATCCCCACGACACTATTCCGATCTGTTGGCCGTTTTGTACTAAAGGACCGCCGCTGTCACCCTTAAATAGAAGAGAAAACAATGGAAATCCCTGACGAATGGTGCACGGCGAACGAGTGAACTGAGAACCGGTCCATAACAGAACGAACAAAATAGAAGAGAAGTGAGCATCGAGAAAATAAAACTGGATATAGCCGGAAATATAAAGAGCAAGAGCGAGAGAGAAAAGACAGAAAAAATAAATCCATGCGCCACAGGGATATCGTTTTTCTCGCGTATATCCCGGATAATCGAAATATTGAGTTGAAAACAAAAATTCTCCAGAGATTCAATCTGTATACGCTGCCACCGAACGTAGACAAAAACGCACTCTCGCTCTTTACTTTACTGCATTGCTTATACACGAAACAATCGATTCTATGAAAAAATCACTATTTTCCTTCGCGCCCATACTATTCATACGAGTTTTTTTCCTCGCAAGTAGATTTCGTGCGTTCCGATAAAAAATTTTTGATGTTCATAATCCTCAAGATGCAACGACGCATTGAAAATGACAACGCGAACAAAAAAATGCTGCATTTTATCCCGACACTTAGAAAATGTGCAAAGAAAGTCGCTGCCATTATTGAAAAAGTTTTTATCCTCTGTTAAGGATTCTTCGACAACGACGCTTCGATTCCTGATGCGTTTTATCGGATTTTTGCAAATGAAAATCAAATTAATCGAGAATGTGATGAATTTTCAGTGGAAAAACTTACGAAACACGCGTCTCTGCCACCTTCACCGATGTAACCAGCGCACAACATTCGATCGGTTATTTTTCGTTGTTTGTAAAGGTCATAACACTTGGAATTGGATACTACGGGAACCTCGACTTCCCGTAAGTGATCGCTTATCGAGCCCTGGAGTCGGCGAAGACCCCAACCAGTTACTGTCGCATACGAACCATCTCTGTAACGATCCTCCGAAGGCGCCAAAACGATCGGTTTTGTACTCGCATCAAACGTCAGAGTTTCCTCCAACTGAAACATCATTTGTTAGACGCTACGAGATTAAGTTTTATTTACGTTTACCAGAGTTCTGTAATGAGGAAAAAAAGAAAAACTTTGATACCTCAATCAGAGCGATGTCATAATCGGATGTGCGACTAGAATATTCGTCGTGTATTATTATATTTTTGGCTTCCACGATTTTCCCTTCTGAACTGAGTCTCGACGAGCCTGCTTGGATCGAAACCGCCGATGAAAACGCCCTGAACAAAAAATTCGTTGAAAACAATGAAAAACGATATGAAAATTGAATCGAAATGATAATCTTCGCATAAAAGTTTTTTCAATCGCAAAAAATATTTTCCGAGACTGCGTATGCGATGATGTAATTTTTATTCAACTGATCTAAAAAATGTAACGAGCAATCTGTAATACCGTGCAACACAATGGGCAGCTGTGAGAATCCAAGTTTCACTGATTATCGATCCACCGCAAGTATGACGTTCGTTACGTCGCAATGATACCTGACACACAGCAAAGTCATAACGAGGATATTGAAAAAATGCAGTGTGTAAGCAACTCAACTTCAGCCTAGTTTCTCCCCAATCCAATAAAGCAAAATTCTAAGGAAAAGAGGGAGATGTTCGAGGTACCATGAGGAGGTGGAAACCATGGCCACCTTCTTAATCAGCGTTCGAA